>JADRCC010158067.1:0-11591 GCA_019843855.1 Hylomyscus alleni
ACTATCATATCATCAGCAAATAGTGATAATTTGACTTCTTCCTTTCCAATTTGTATCCCTTTGATCTCTTTTTGTTGTCTAATTGCTCTGGCTAGGACTTCAAGTGCAATATTGAATAGGTAGGGAGAGAGTGGGCAGCCTTGTCTAGTCTCTGATTTTAGTGGGATTGCTTCAAGTTTCTCTCCATTTAGTTTGATGTTGGGTAGTGGTTTGCTGTATATTGCATTTACTGTGTTTAGGTATAGGCCTTGAATTCCTGATCTTTCCTAGACTTTTATCATGAAGGGGTGTTGGATTTTGTTAAATGCTTTCTCAGCATCTAATGAGATGATCATATGTTTTTTTCTTTGAGTTTGTTTATATAGTGGATTATGTTGATAGATTTCCATATATTGAACTATCCCTGCATCCCTGGGATGCATCCTATTTGATCATGATGAATGATCGTTTTGATGTGTCCTTGGATTTGGGTTGCTAGACTTTTATTGAGTATTTTTGCATTAATATTCATAAGGAAAATTGGTCTGAAGTTTTCTTTCTTTGTTAGGTCTTCGTGTGGTTTATTTATCAGAGTAATTGTAGCTTCATAGAACGAATTGGGTAGCATACCTTCTGTTTTCATTTTTTGGAATAGTTTGAGGAGTATTAGGTCTTCTTTGAAGGTCTGATAAAACTCTGCACTAAACCCATCTGGTCCTGGGCTCTTTTTGGTTGGGAGACTATTAATGACTGTTTCTTTTTAGGGGATATGGTATTGTGTAGATTGTTTGTCTGATCTTGATTTAACTTTGGTACCTGGTATCTGTCTAGAAAATTGTCCATTTCATTCAGGCTTTCCTGTTTTGTTGAGTATAGGCTTTTGGAGTAGTATCTTATGATTTTTTGGATTTCCTCGTTTTCTATTGTTATGCCTCCATTTTCATTTTTGATTTTGTTAATTAAAATACTATCTCTGTGCCCTCTAGTTAGTCTGGCTCAGAGTTTATCTATTTTGTTGATTTTCTCAAAGAACCTGCTCCTGGTTTTGTTGATTCTTTGTATAGTTCTTTTTGTTTTTATTTGGTTGATTTCAGTCCTGAGTTTGATTATTTCCTGCCTTTGACTCCTCTTGGGTGAATTTGATTCTAGAGCTTTTTGTTCTACAGATTTCAGATGTGCTGTCAAGCTGCTTTCAATATGTGGTTGAGATGTGATGAGTGAGCTTTCTTCTCTTGCTATCTGCTGCCCTTTCTTCCCAGCATTCCCAGGATCTATAACCACAACTCAAAATAAACTGTTCTGTTTTCCCCTTGAGATGCTTTTGGTCAACACATTTTATTACAGTAACAATATAGTAAATAATACATTTTCTAACTCTGTTTCTTACTTATTACTTCAGCTTTAATTTTTCACTTTACAAACTGTTGGATAAAGGCCCTGAAAATTTTTCTCTACCAAACAGCAGTACTTTGTTCTTTATCAACATTTAATATTTGAAAGTATATTTTAAAACCACATTTTCTATAATAACATATGGAGGAAACAACTTTGCTTTAGTTCATCACAATTGCTTTTAATAGTCAAAACATACTATATAGGTGTACTGGCTGGTTTTGTGTGTCAACTTGACACAGGCTGGAGTTATCACAGAGAAGGGAGTTTCAGTTGGGGAAGTGCCTCCATGAGATGTAGCTGTGGAGCATTTTCTCAATTAGTGATCAAGGGAGTAAGTCCCCTTGTGGGTGGTGCCATCCCTGGGCTAGAAGTCTTGGGTTCTATAAGAGAGCAGGCTGAGCAAGCCAGGGGAAGCAAGCCAGAAAGGAACATCTCTCCATGGCCTCTGTGTCAGCCCCTGCTTCCTGATCTGCTTGAGTTCCAGTCCTGACTACCTCTGGTGATCAACAGCCATGTGGAAGTGTAAACTGAATAAACCCTTTCCTCCCCAACCTGCTTCTTGGTCATTATGTTTGTGTAGGAATAGAAACCCTGACTAAGACAATAGGTATTAATTCAGAATATTTATTGTTTATTTATTGTTTATACCTGAAGTACATCAATAGAATTCATGTACTTTTTATAGAATGAAGTTTTGATAACTTTATTTTTGTTAATAATTTCTGTGAACTCTACATCTCCACATATTTAATAATAATATCCAAAATAAACCACCCTTTTCCTCAGACTACAAAAAATTAATACTTCAGAAAAAATGTGTGTGTGTGTGTGTGTGTGTGTGTGTGTGTATTTTGAGTGTCTGAGTAAGCCATTTTTTGTTTCTTTTTTTACTATTTTGGAAATGTATGATAACTATAGAATTGGTCTTGAAGATACAGAAAAATGGAAAATATTCAAATATTGGAAGGATAATACTTTCATTTTTAAGACTCTGTCAAGTAAATCTTTATTTTCCATATGTTTCTACACATGCAAATTGTTTTACATTAAACAAATTGAAAATTGAAAAAGATGATGAGATTCTTTGATAACACACCAGTAGCCACAGAGTTTTGTTTTGTTTTTTAAAACATAGGACAAAGATACAAAGAAAATATGCTTCTGTATCGTGCTGAGTGCTTAGAAGGTGGTTCATATAGAATGATGCTGAAATGCCACTCATGCCGTGCATTGCCAATGAGCTCTACTCATTCTTCATTTTCTTTTCCTTCTTTACAAAGAATCGGTAAACAAACAGGAAGCACTTTACAACAAGGACTGCAGTGGCCACCACACAGGCGAGCAGGAATCCAATCACATCAAGAGAGTGGTACTGGTACCAGGTGAGGTTGTGTGCAAGTGGTCTCAGATGCTTGGCCCCTTTGTGGCGCATGACATACTCAATCCAGAAGACTGCTTTGTCCAGGGGCTTTATAGGCTGGTCATGGTGAATGGTTGACAACCACATAGCATTCTCTTTATAGCTGTAAGAGATAAAATGGTCATTAAGAAAATCACAGAATGAATGAAATACATAGTTATAAATTTTTGTGAATAAAGTATAGATGATATAAAAAATTAGAAGAAAAATAAATTATGTTTTATATTCATGCCTAAAAAGGTGCTAGTAAGAATGTCTAACCTTCTTGAGTACACAAGACAGAAGCATATAAAGAGAAAAGTAGGAAAAGGTCAAATATTTTAAATTAGAGTTTATAGACAGTTAAACCATAAATACAAAAAATATCAAAATGAGATATTTTTTATTTGAGTATATGAAACTTCAGTTATCTATGTCAGAATATGGTTCAAGAATAGAATCTTGTGATGAGATTTCTAACTGTTTGTGAGAAAAATCTATTGAAAACAAGAGTCTCATGACCTCAGTTTCTTCAAAAACATAGACATGTTCATGGATTATGCTTTTGAGACCCTTCTAAGTGTAGCAGATAGCCATAAGTTTATCTCAGGCTATTCATTAAATTAGGATATTTTTATTTGTTCATATGCCTCTGTGGAAATGTTTTTTTCACTGTGCATGGCTTATCTGCCATGTATAGCTTGCTCTTGTGATTGTAATTATTACTGATCTTTAGTTTGGGTTAGCTTTGTCATTTAAAAAATAAGAGTGTTTCTGTACCTCCACCTGAATCCATATCCCCCACCCCCAGGACCCCACAGCCTTCCTGTCTCATAGGAGTCTGCCCTAACCTGGGACACAGGTAAAACCCCTACCTCAACATCCATGCCAGCTGGGACCCCCACAGAGACCTAAGAGGTGGGATCTACACTACTCAACCAGAGTCCCTTACTTTTTTACCTGAACCTCCACCTGAACCCATGGCAGATCAGCCTGCTTGCACCCCCATAGGACCCCACACTCTACCTATCTTTCAGGAGCTCTGCCTTAACCAGGAAGAAAGATCAGTGTGCCACTACTTGGACCTCAAAACCTACCTGTCTCCCAGGAGGTCTAACCTAACCAGGGACACAGGGAAATAGAAGGCCTGCTCTATCCAAGAACATAAGAGGACTGCCCTAACAAGAGACAGCACTGCTTACCTCACAGGAGGCCTGCTCCTGTCCAAGACACCCAGGTAAGTTAACACCAAAGATAACCAGATGGCAAAATGCAAGCACACAAATATAAGCAACAGAAACCAATGTAATTTGGCACCACCAGAACCCAGTTCTCCTACAATAGCAAGTCCTGGATATCCTACCACACCTAAAGAGAAAAATTCTGACTGAAAAATCCCATCTCATGAAAATGATAGAGGCTTTTCAGGAGGATATAAAGAATTCCCTTAGAGCAATACAGAAAAACTCAGGCAAACAGGTAGAAGCCCTTAAAGAGGAAACAACAACAACAACAACAACAAATAATCCCTTAAAAATACAGGAAAATGAATTCAGACAGGTAAAGGATTTTTACCAAAATGCTCCAAGGCCTTAAAAAGAAAATAGAAACAATAAGAAATCACAAATAGAGGCAACCCTGGAGATAGAAAACCTAGGAAAGAGATTCCGAGCTACAGATGTAAGCATGGCCAACAAAATACAACAGATGGAGGAGAGAATCTCAGGCATAGAAGATATCATAGGAGATATTGACACATCAGTTAAAGAAAATACTAAGTATAAAAAGTTCTACCCAAAGCATCCAGGAAATTTGGGACACAATGAAAATATGAAACCTAATAATAATAGGAATAGAGGAGGAAGAAGATTCCCAGTTCAAAGAGCCAGAAAACACCTTCAACAAAATCATAGGAGAAAACTTCCTTAACCTAAAGAAAGAGATGACTATCAACATATAAAATACCAAATAGATTGGACCAGAAAAGAAAATCCTCCTGCCACATAATAGCCAAATCATTAAATGTACAGAACAGAAAAATAATATTAAAAGATATAAAGGAAAATGGCCAAGTAACATATAAAGACAGACCTATCAGAATTATATCAGACTTCTAAAAAACGAGATGCTAAAAGCAAGAAGATCCTAGATAGATGTTAGGTAGATGCTTAGAGGCTACAGATGTAAGCCCAGACAACTGTAACTGGCAAAATCCTCAATCACCATAGATGGAGAAACCAAGATATTCCATGACAAAAACTGAATTCAAACAATATCTTTTTACTAATACAACCCCACTAGAAGCAAAACTCCCATTCAAGGAAGGTAAGTACACCCAATAAAATATAAGAAATTAATCATCTCACAAGAAACACAAGAGAAGAGATTAATGCACACATAATACCATATCCAACAATGAAAATAAGAGGAACTCATGATTAGTTATATTTAGTATATCTCTACACCAACAGACTCAATTTTCCAATCCATAAACACAGGCTAACAGTGAGATATACAAACTGGATCCATAATTTTGCTACATATAAGAAATATACTTCAGCAACTACAATAGGCATGTCCTCAGAATAAAATGCTGGGAACAAATTTTCCCAGCAAATGGTCCCAAGCAACAAGCTGGAGTAGCCATTCTAATATCCAATGAAACAGACTTTCAATGGAAAGTAAGTAAAAGAGATGGGGAAGGAAACTTCATGTTCATCAAAGGAAAAAAATCCATCAAGATTAAGTCTCATTTTTAAACACCTATGCCCAAATGCAAAGGCACCCACATTCATAAAAGAAATATTACCAAAGCTCAAAATACACATTGAAACTTCAACACCCCACTCTAATGAATGGACCAGTCACTGAAACACAAACTGAACAAAGACACAGTGTAACTAACAGAAGTTATGAACTAAATGGATTTAACAGGTATCTACAAAACTCTCATCCCAAAACAAAAAAGATATGCCTTCTTTTCAGCACTTCATAGAACCTTCTCCAAAACTGATCATATAATCAGACACAAAACAAGCATCAAGAGATACAAGAAGATTGAAATAACCCCATGCATTTTAACAGATCACCATGGACTCAAGTTGGACCTCAATAACAACAAAAACAACAGAAATCCAACATATTCAGGGTAACTGAATAACTTTGTGCTCAATGATAACATAGTCAGGGAAAATATAAAGAAATAAAGGACTTTATAGAATTCAATGAAAATGAAGACATATCAAACCCAAATTTATGGGACACAATGTAAACAGTATTACATTGAAAATTTATAGTACTAAGTGCTTTTACAAAGAAATTGGAGAGAGCCCATTCTAGCAATTTAATTTCATACCTGAAATTTCTAGAACAAAAAGAAGCAAACATAACCAAGAGGAGTAGAGCAAAAGAAATAGCCGAATTCAGTGCTAAAATCAACCAATTAGAAACAAAGAGAATTAGAATACAAAGAAGCAACAAAACCAAGAACTGGTTCTTTGAGAAAATCAACAAGATAGATACAGCTTTAGCCAAACTAACTAAAGGGCACAGAGACAGAATCCAAATTTACAATATCAGAAGTGAAAAGGGAGACATAACAATAGGAACTGAAGAGATTAAAAAAATCTTCAGAGATCCTAGTACAAAAATCTATACTCTACAAAACTGGAAAATTTAGACTAAATGGATGATTTTTTTCAGACAGAAACCAGGTACAACAGTTAAATCAGGATCAGATAAACCATCTAAACCATTCCAAAACACCTAAGGAAATAGAAGCAGTCATTAATAGTCTCCCAGCCACAAAAACCCCAGGGCCAGATTGTTTTCTTTGAGGAAGATCTAGTATCAACAGTCATCAAACTATTCCACAAAGAAAGAAACAGAAGCAACATTACCTAATTCATTCTATGAAGTCACAGTTGCTCTGATTCCTAATCCACACAAGGATGCAACAAAGCAGGAGATCTTTAGAACAGTTTTGCTTCTGAATATCTATGCAAAAATACTCAATAAAATTTTCACAAATGGAATCCAAGAACAAGTCAAAACCATTATTCATCATGGTCAAGTAGGCCTCATCTCAGGGATTCAGGGATAGTTCAATATATAAAAATACATCAACACAATCCACTTTATAAACAAACTCAAAGACAAAAAAACACATAATCATCTCATTAACTGCTGAAAAAGCCTTTGAAAAAGTCCAACACCCCTTCATGTTAAAAGTCTTGGAGAGATCAGGAATTTATGGCATATACCTAAACATTATAAACGCAATATACAGCAAACCAATAGGCATCATCAAATTAAATGGAGAGAACTTGAAGAATTCCTCTAAAATCTGGGACAAGACAAAGCTCCTCCCTCCCTCCCTATCTACTCAATATATTACTTGAAGTTCTAGCTAGAGCAATTAGACAACAAAAGATCAATTTGGAAAGGAAGAAGTCAAGATATAAGTGTTTGCAGATGATATGATAGTATACATAAGTGACCCCCAAAATGCTACCAGAGAACTCTTACAGCTGATAAACAACTTCACCAAAGTGACGGGATATACAATTGTCTCAAAAACGTCAGTAGCCTTCTTTTATAAAAATAATAAATGGACTGAGAAGGAAATTAGTAAAAGAACACCGGTCACAATAGTGACAAATAATATGACCACATGGTACTGGTACAGGGTGATTAATAGAATAGAATTGAAGATCCAGAAATAAACCTACACACCTTGGACTTTTGATCTTTGACAAAGAAGCCAAAATTAGTGGAAAAAGAAAAAATCTTCAAGAAATGGTGCTGATCTAACTGGTGATCTACATGTAGAAGAATGCAAACTGATCTATATTTATTTCCATGCACAAAGCACAGGTGAAGTGGATCACAGACTTCAACATAAAACCAGATATACTGACTCTAATAGAAGAGAAAATGGCAAAGAGCCTTGAACTGATTTACTTGGGGGTAAATTTCCCAAACAGAAGAGCAATGGCTCAGGCTCTAAGATCAAGAAGTGAAAAATACATATGTTGCTGGATCCATTAGTCCCACCATGTGTACTCTTTGGTTGGTGGTTTAGTCCCTGAGAGGACCTTGACCCTGTGAAGGTTCTATACCCCAGTGTAGGGAAATACCAGGGCCAGGAAGCAGGAGAGGGTGGGTTGGTGAGCAGTGGGAGAGGGTAGGGAACTGTTTTTTTTTCTTTTTTTCAGAGGGGAAACTGGGAAAGGAGATATCATATGACATGTAAATAAAGAAAATATCTAATAAAAATTGTTAAAATAAATGAAGTGACAAATAGGAGCTCATGAAACCAAAAAGCTTCTGTAAGTCAAAGGATACTGTCAATAGGATAAAACAGTAACCTACAGATTGGGAAAAAAATATTCACTAGTCCTACATCTGATACAGGGCTAATATCTAAAATATACAAAGAATTTAAGAAGGTAGACTCCAAAAGCATCAAACAACCCAATTTAAAAGGGGGTACAGAGCTAAACAGAGAATTCTTAAACAGAGGAAGTTTGAATGGCTGAGAAGCACTTAAAGAAATGTTCAACGTTAAAATGCAAATTAAAAATGCAATTAAATATAAATTAAAATGACCTTAGAGTCCACCTTACAACAACTAAAATGGCTAAGATCAAAAGCTCATGTGACAGCATATGATAGCAAGAATGTGGAGAAAGAAGAACACTCCCCCATTATTGGTGGATGGCAAACTGGTGCAACTACTCTGGAAATCAATCTGGAGGTTCCTCAGAAAATCTGAAATAGTTCCACCTAAAGACCCAGCTATACTGTTCTTGGGCATATACCAAAATTATGCTCCACAATATCACAAGGACATGTGCTCCACTATGTTCATAGTAGTCATATTCATAATAGCCTGAAACTAGAAACAATTCTTCCTGAAGGGAAGAATGGATACAGAGAATGTTGTTCATTTACACAATGGCATGGTATTCAGCTATTACAAATGAGGACATCATGTATTTTTCAGGCAAATGGATGGAAGTAGAAAATATCATCATGACTGATGTAACTGATATTAAAAAGGACATACATTGTATCTACTCATTGATAGATATTAGCCAAAAAGTACAAGATGCCCATGATACACCTATACTACCAGAAGTTTAAAAAGAAGGAAGCCCCAAGTGAATATGCTTCAATCCAACTTAGTAGAAGGAAGGAAATAATCACAGGTGGCAGAGAGAGGGAGGGACCTGGTTTAGAGACGGGAAGGAGAGGAGAAAAAGGGGACAAGATCGGATATGAAGAGAGACAAGAAAGAAGTCTGAATGGCCAGGAGAAAGATTAGAAATATGGAGCTGTGGGGTATGGGGGAATGGGGCGAATCTCTAGAGAGTCCCCAAGACTCGAGATTTGAGAGGCACCCAATACTCAATGGGAATGACCTTAGCCAAAATGCTAAACAATGATGAGAAGGGACCTGAAGATTCCACCTCCAGTATGTACTTAGAACCCTCAATGGATGGATGGAGTTACCAATCAACCTTCAAAAGTTATGATCCAAAGTTGTTCCTGTCTAAAAGAAATGCAAAGACAAAAATAGTGCAGAGACTGAAGGAATGGCTATCCAGTGACTGGCCCAAGTTGGTATCCATTCCATGGCAGGCACCAAACCCTAACTCTATTACTAAAGCTATGTTGTACTTGAAGACAGGAGTCTAGCATGGCAGTCCTATGAGAGGATCTACCAGCATCTGATTGAGACAGATACAGATACTTGCATCCAACTATTGGACTGAGGTCAGGGGCTCCTATGGAAGAGTTAGGGGGAAGGGTTGAAGGAGCTGAAGGGAATGACAAACCCATAGGAGGAACAACTAACTTGGACCCTCAGAGCTCACAGAGACTAAGACAATGTACCCAAAGAGGGTACATTGATTGTTTGGTGGCCTCATGCACATGTGTAGAAGAGGACTGCTTCATCTGTCTTCATTGGGACAGGATGTGCCTAATCCTGTAGAGACTTGATATTCCAGGGAATGGGGATGTCATGGTGGGTTATGGAGAAGGTGGGTTGGTGGGTGGGTGGGGAGCACTGGTTCAGAGGCAAAAGGGAGGGGTTAGGTTTAAAAACTATGGGAGTGGCGATTGGGTGGTGGGACAACATTTGGAATGTAAATAAAATAAATAATTAAAAATAACAATTAAAAGAAAAAGAAGTAAGAGTTGTCAATATTTCACATGGAGGTGCATTTGCTTCTATTGTTGAAAAGATTATTGATGAGTATATAAAGGAGAAGTGTGATTCAGAGACATGAGTCACCAGCCCTAAATATCAGTTTATGTAGCACAAAAGGTAGAAATTCCAATGGTGGTAACTTACACTCCTACTGCTTTACTCTAATTGGTTTTCACTTTTATCCTAAAATACTGATTTGTACAGTTACACACCCAACTATACACTTACTTTTATGTTAATATCTGTTATTTTTGATGATGAAAGTTATATTTGCCATAAAAGTTGCATATCTCTTTTATAACATTTCAGGATTCTCCATTTTAATGTTTTCTTATGGCTTCTCTGTGTAATCCATCTGATACCATGCTTAGTATTTCAGTTGTTTTCATTCATTGGCTATTTACATTTTGTACTATCTTTAAAACTCTGACCAATTACTTTACTAAAAAAATTGAAAAGAAAAATTGGCCAGATTTGATGGCACATGCCTCTTGGGCAAGCAGTGTGGAAGATGAAGGAGAAGAGTTTTATATTTAAGATGGTGCTATTTACATAGCAAAGAAACATAAAAGTTAATATGGAATTAAAAAATAAGTAGAGAATAATGTATACACAGAATCTTGCCCCAATATCTCTGTTCCTACCATTATTTATAAATTCAGAATAATTCTTGCACATTTGTCCTTCAGGAAGAAGGGCAATGAATGAATAACTAACCAAATAAATAAGTAAATAAATAAATAGATAAATCACACTTTCAAAGGTTATACTCACAAAGGATTGTCTATGACTTCCTCCAGTGCATTGAGCAAATCTGACCTTGACATTGTTCTGATATCCAATGTAACAGCTGCTCCTTTGGCTACCATGTGGGCAATGTTATCATGTTGTTCTCCAAACAAAGGAATGCCAATCATAGGGATTCCATGATGGATTGCCTCATAGAGGCCGTTGGCTCCACCATGAGTTACAAAGGCTTTGGTTTTTGGATGACCTAGAATAAGATGAATTCAGATTAACATTAATGAGCAATCTTAGCAATGAAAAGAGACATGTATACTATGAGGAAATGAAGAGTTTTTCTTCATGAAAATTGTTATACTCACAACTTCACTGAAATGTCTTTCTGCAAGAATGTCTTTCTTGCAAGAAGAAGCTAAATTTACAGAGAATGATTTTTACAAGTTTGCATGTGACTTGAGACTTGAGTTATTAAATACAGATTTCCAGTGGAACACAGGAATCTCATAGTAGATAAGATTAAAAAAATGTGTGTTTAAAAAGATGAAAAGCATTTCAGAATTTGTTTTCTTAAATAAATAATCAATTCACTAAGTGTAATGTGTTTTGAAGTCAACAAGGATAGGTATAGAAATCAGAGTCAGTCATGATTAAGCATTTTTTTTACAGAGTCTTACCAAGAAGATCATTTTGGGGAAGCCACTTGTAGACTCTGGTATTGGGTCCTAAGGTGGCTGGTGTTTTGCCATCAAATCTCCAAAGAACCTGTTAAAAGTTAGATAATCTGTGTTGATGGAGACAAATTTAACATTATAAAGACTGAGCAGGTTATATTTAGGAATATATGTGTGTGTGTGT
>JADRCC010158097.1:0-13236 GCA_019843855.1 Hylomyscus alleni
CCCCCCTGGGCCTCTTGTTAGCCGAGCGTTTGGTTCTAGAGCCCAAAGATCCAGCTACCCCCAGTCTGCTAGTTTCTTGGTACATGCCAGCATGCCTGGTCCTTCACACCTTTGTCGAACAGCCTCTTTGCTTGGTACAACTATTTTTCTACTTTCTTTTTTTTGGATAATATCTTGGGTCTCCACTTCAATGTCTCATTCAAGGGATGGCTTGCTTAACCCTCCCAGACTACCTAAATTCTGTCTCTCCTCAGTTCTTCCTTCTGATGGCATCCTGCTCTCGTTTTTTCCATTTTTGTTGTCTTTTTTAAAATCTGTTTTCTCTTTCACCAGGGTATAATATCAGTGGCAATGTCTGCTTGGTTCACCGTGACTTCCCTAGTGCCTAGAAGAACATTTGGTATATAGATGATCAGAAGGTACTTGCTGAATGAACAATTTACTTAGATTGGGTTAGGTGATTTGAGGGCTATTTTCTTCGAGAGATAGAAAGGACTTAGGGATTTTAGAAGAAAGATTTTAGAAAGTTTTATCTCACTCCCAAAGTCACCAGATCCACACTAACTGATAGCACTTGAGTTATTTTTATTCTGTTCCATGAATAACCCAGGGCTTATTTATGCTTCTGTCATTGGCTTTTGATTTGTGTCCAGCTTCATTTTAGAACAAATTCTGCAGCTATGAGCATTCACATACAGCCGTGTGCGCATTTGCAGTGGTTACCGTGAAGCCTGGGAACAGAATGGCTGGGCGAGAAGGTGTGAGTATCCTTACACTTATGAGGCAATGCCAGTTTCTTTCCCAGAGTGGCCATTCTAGTTGTCACTCCCAGAAGCCTCACGTGAGCCTTCCCATTGCTCTACTTCCTTGGCAACATTTGATTTTTATCAGATTTCTTAACATCTGCTAATCTTGTGGGTGCAAAACAGTGGTTTCAATTTCACAAGTCTAATCTGTTTAGACCAGAGGTGGTAAACCAGCTGTGCATGCTGGAGAAGACCTGCTGTCTAGATGCCAAACACAGATGTACATTGTTTGACCTGAAGGGTGACTGTTTTTTTGAGCTGAAAAATTGTGTTAGTGGCTAACACTTAAAGACAGGAAGATTTAGAGTTTGTATTTCTGTATTTTCTTGGGGGAAGCAAGGTCACAATAAAAGGTTCTTATTTATCTTATTTACACATGGCAACTGCTGTCTGTAACTAAAGGACATGTAACTATACCTTTTGGGTAGGGCATGTAGTTGGAATCAGCTACAGTCCCTCAACCAAGCTATGCCTTTTGCTTATTTCAGCATCTCAACTCTGGCAGGCTTTATAATCATCTGCCTTGCTTTGAGTATTTATGAAACAGAGAAAAAAACACAGGAATGGTCCAGTGGCAGGTGGATTTCTATCCTAGGCGGGTATGGGCACGGGACCCTAGATAAGTGGGGGAAGTGTCATGGAGCTCAGTCACTTGAGCCTAAAACATATCCCTAGTCCTTCCTCAGCCATGAGTTCCTCTAACTTTTGACGTCTGCACCTTTTGGACTTTGATACTGCACATTTATATCTCTGGCTTTTGGTTGTTCATTTATTTGTTTTTTTAGTCCTTCATAATCCCTGTGGGTGGTGGGTGGTGGTTTGAATAGCTTTGGCCTCCATAGATTCCCGTGTTTGAATGCTTGGCTACAAGGAATGGCATTATTAGGAGGTGTGGCCTTATTGGAGTAGGTGTGGCCTTGTTGGAGGAAGTGCAACACTGGGTAGGCAGGCTTTGAGATCTCCTATGCTTAAGCTCTGCCCGGTGTGGAATCATAGCCTCCTCTTGACTGCCTGCAAAGGACTGTCCCCTTCTGCCTGTGGATCAAGATGTGGAACTCTCAGCTCTTCCAGTGCCATGTTTGCCTGCAGGTTGCAATGTTTCCTGCCACTATGATAATGGACTGAATCTCTGAAACTGTAAGCCAGCCCCAATTAAATGTTTTCTTTCATAAGAGTTCCCTTGGTTGTAGTGTCTCTTTACAGCAATAAAACCCTAACTAAGACAGATGATGTTCTGAATGTGGAGATTCGTTCATTCATTCAACAAACATTTACTGAAAGATCATACTCCAGATTACAAATAGCACAAAGATGTGAGATGACATGATGACCTTCAAGGAGATAATGTTTGGAGATAAGAACCACGTTGGGTCATTAATCATTCTTCCAAATAACTTGTATATAGAGAATCCTTCCTTTGGGCCAGGTACTGTACAAGAAGCTGCATAGCAAAACCAGAAAAATGTTCTGGTCTCCATGCTAATTATGGATTAGCAAGGATACAGATGTTCAGTGGCCCATGGATCCAGGGGTTTTATGCTTGGATGGGTAAGATGAGACTTAGATGAAGTGTGAAAGAAGAGGAGAACCTGATCAGCAAAGAAGGAAACGGACAGGGACATTTTGCATCTCCACATGGAAGAATCAGTATATGTGAATGCTTCCAGCGGGCAGGGCCAACTCATGGTCTTGGAAGCAGAGGCAGAGAAGGCAGAACTAAGAATGAATACCTGCAGGAAAAAAAATGCAGGTACGATCCAAGTCCCCCAAAAGACAAGTGTTTGTCTGCTGAAATACAGGTGCAGGTAATTGAAGCAAGTAGCTGTTGAGCCAAATCAATGTACCCAACAGTGGGGGTGTAGATGACTCTTCTAGGAATGTACCAGCTCATAGAGAAGATGCCTGATGGGCAGGTTGTCTTTTAACAAGACAGGGGATAGTGACAGTCAAACATCTCAGGGAGCCGGAAATACCAACTTAAAAGCTGTAGCAACTATAGAATGAATCCTGTAAGCCTGGAGACTTAGTAAAAATGGATGGCTCTCCTTCCTTAAACTACAGAAGGGATGGCCTCTTCCAAGCTTCCACCATCCCTGAAGAGAGAAAAATTGCTCCCTGCAGAGGATTAGCTGAAATAGGTCCATAATGAAGTAGCCCCGAGTCATTAGCAGCACTTGGCACTTGACTGAAGGCATCAAGTCTTATTTCCTTGGCTCTCCTCTCACTTGCTCATCCTGAAGGCTTCCCAGCAGACAATCCTAATAAGGACATTATCCCTGCAGTGTCCACTGCTCTAAGGCTTCAGTCCACACTGACTGCCTGACTGCTGCTCTTTCCCGGCACACAACCAAATTCTAAAACATCCTTAGGGGTGGCTCCTTTTTGACCCAGTGGCTCTTAACCCTGGAGTTTTGTTGCTCATGGAGTTTATTCTAATAGATTCCTGGAAACCATCGCTAGGAAATGTGACATCTCCTTGCTGCCCTGTGGTCAAGTGTTTTGTTTGCTTGTTTGTTTTGGTATTGTCAATTCATCAGGAATCAAGAGGAAGAGCCTCCTGGTGTCCTAAAGCTTGCTATGATCTGTGTCTCTTTGGGCCTTCATTTTTTGCAGATGGGGTGTCTCCTACAAAACCATGAGGATGCTAGACCATAAGACTCCATTCTTTTGCTGAACCACCCAGAACTTTCTAATTACTCTCTACATTTTGCTCTCTACATTCGTTTGTCTATAATGCCTGCAGCAGATTTTTCTCCCCGTGTCTTAGTGCTTCTTGGTACTTAGCCAATAACTATTTGCAGAATGTATTGGCGACATACCCAACTCAAGGACAATTCAATGAAAAAAGATTTTCATCCTTCTTTGCTTACTCCTGTCATACTGAGTCAACTGATAGAATCATAAAGAAAGACTGGGAAATATTTTTGAGCCAGATTAAGTAAAGATAGACTGGAAGGGGCTATATCAAACTGATTAAGAGCATAAAATTTATAATCAGTCATCTAAGTTATTAGCCAAGGACATGGGCAAGTTCTGTAATTTTTTCCATTTGTAAAACATGGCTTGGAATAATAGTAGTTGGATGGAATAAGATAATGCATTGGCACAGGGCTGACCAACAGCCAGGCCACAGACAAGACTATGGACAGCCAAACGATCTGTGGATACTGAGGTTTGAATTGGGCAAAGAAGTAGATTGCTTTATTGCCACTTAAACTCAGCTTCCAAATGCAAGACATTTCAGGACCCAAGGTGAGCGTAGCTAGAAAGAGACACAAGCCGTGAAAACTATTAAATAGAGGAACAGTGGACACTCACAAAGCCACACTGTATATTGATCCAATGCAGCGGTTCCTCCCTCACCTCTTTCCCCCGTATTCATAAGGAAAAGCTTTGTAAACGTTCCATATGATGGGATCTTAGATGGGTAGTTGTCTGTCTTCAGTACCACCCATTGAATCCTCGAGCTTCTCGTGTGTGAAAGTGAGACTTCATCTGATAGACCACTGTATCTTTCAGCTGGAGTCCAGTATAATTGTTTGCTCTTTGTTATCATTGTAATTTTTTTTAGTTTAGTTTATATTCGATGTATGTGTGTATATGCATATGAATGCAAATATATGTGTCCGTGTACACACATGCAGAGGGCAGAGGAGGTTGTCAGATAACCTCATCTACCACTCTCTTTATTATTCCCCCAAGGAAGGGTCTTCCGTGAACCTGAAGCTTATTATTTTGATTGGATAGCCCAAGATCCCATGATCTGCCTCTCTGCTTCCAAGGGCTGTAGTTACAGGCACATGGAACCATGCTTAGCCTTTTATGTCAGTGCTAGGAATTCAAACTCAGATCTCACGTTTGGACAGAAAGTGCTTTTCCCACTGGTCCATGCTCCTACCCCTGCTGCTTATCCCTATAAGGATCTTTTAAGTTAATGTTTAATCTTGTAAAGTTTCCATTTTAAATTCGGTTTAGTAAAATCAGAAAAACCTTAATTAAAAAAAATGAGGCAAATGAT
Organism: Hylomyscus alleni; assembly: GCA_019843855.1. Lineage (NCBI taxonomy): Eukaryota > Metazoa > Chordata > Mammalia > Rodentia > Muridae > Hylomyscus > Hylomyscus alleni. Next base: position 4,825 of record JADRCC010158097.1, read on the forward strand.
AAGAAATAAGGTTGTATTAGTCAGCTTTCTGTTGGTATGACCAATTATCTGAGAATAATCACCTTAGAGGGGAGGAAAGGGTCATTTTTGGATCATGGCTCAGGGGTATGCATTCATGGTCATTTGTTTCTGATGCCTAGGGGGTCTGTGGTAAGGTAACACATAATGGCAGAAGAATTTAATGGGAGACACTGTTGTTGCCAGTAAATGAACAAAGGAAGGGGGGGGTCTCCATCAGCACTTAGAGAGCATGCCCTTGACAGTATGCTTCCTCCAAGTAGGCTCCGCCTCCTAAGGTTTTGATCACTTCTGAGCATTGTCAGCAGCTGGGGAACAAACCTTCAACAAACAAGCTCTTAAGGACATTTAAGATCCATGCCATCCACATTAAGAAAATTGTCATGGACTACACAAGGCTGGTTAGAATCTGTGAGCCAATGGTTAGAGGTGACCAGGTTCTGCATACATTGATTTTGTCTATAAGTAAGCTATGCAGCCCTAGAAATTCACTTGTCTGCCTGTGAACTGAATGAATCCAGTTGGATCGTTCTGACATTTGGTTAGGCAAAGTGTTGCCCTTGGTGGTGATGTTTGGGGGGGGGGGTTGGTTTAGCTCCTCAGTCCCTGCTTCGTAGAGAGGTGGGCAATGTTGAGGGTGAACTCATGTGTAGTGCCAGGGACACGCCACAGAATGTAATCATTCTCTGGCTATTACTATTTATAATCTCAGCCCCAGGCTACCTTCCTCTACAAGGAACATGTCCATTTGAAACACGTGGATTTGAATTTGGCTAGTGACTGCCAGCAATGTGTGGTCATTGCAGATGTCTTTCTCCCCATTTCCTTTTCTTATGACCTTGGAGAAGTAAATGTTTCACCCCTCTTAAAGAAATGCTTTCAGTAAGTCTGCTCTCTCTTCTATGTTTCTTCTGCCAATAGTCATCACTTACTAAGCTCTTAGCATGCACCAAGGACTCTGCAGAGCCCTTTAAGCATATTGCATTGTTTAATCTGGCAACCATTGGAAGAGGGAGGTATTGCTGTTATAACCTTGCTCCACAATGAGACGAGTAAAGTCCGATGGACAGGGTGACTCCTGCGAGGTCCCATAGCCTGTGAGGGGTGGAAATAAAACTCAAGCACAGATCTCTTAGATTCCAAAGTTTGCAATAAAAAAAGTATTTAGTTTATATGAGTAGCACCTTTCATGACTTTCTAAAAATAATACGGCAAAAATAAAGGGTACAAGGGACAAAACCTATGAATTTCTTTTTAAAATTTGAATGTATTCCAGATACTTTGAAAGGGTAGGGTACAATAAGGCTATGAAGATGGTAACTGCATTGGTCACACTAATGCATGAAAATGGTCACAGAAAGGGATGCTTGTGTAGACTTGAGCCAGGGTCATCAGACTCTGCCAAAACATTCTTAACACTGACTCTTTCTTTTGCAAATAACCTTCTTGATATATATATTTCTACAGAGAAATCAGAAAGTCTTGTAGAATGTTAGCTTGTATTAATTCTTGGGGAGTTCAGCTGTGGCTAGACATGTGGAACAGGGGCTGTAAACAAAAGATTCCTGGGCTAACCAGGTTGAATGAAAAAGCTTGAGACTAGGGTTACAGATCAGTGCATAAAACACTTGCACAAGCCTGAGGGCCTGAATTCAGATCACCAGAAAACTCAAGCTCACCATGATGGCCTATGTCTTATCTTAGTTTGGGGTTTCATTGCTGTGCAGAAGCACTGTGACCAAGACAACTTTTAGAAAGGAAGACATTTAATTGGGGATGGCTTAGAGTTTCAGAAGGTTAGTCCATTGTCATCATGGTGGGAAGCCTGGTGGCATCCAGGCCTGCTTCCATGTTGCTGGAATGCTATGTTGGTAAAGAAGGAGCTGAGAGTTCTTGATCCAAAGGCAGCAGGAGGTGACTGTGTCACACTGGGCAGATTTGAGCATATATGAGACCTCAATGCCTGCCTCCATTCTTCCTCAAATCCTTCCAATGTCTTGGCTGATTGACTAGTTGGAATGAGTTTCCAGGGGACTTGAACAGGTCTGAATCCCAGGGCTGGAACCCTGAACACGTTTACCTGGTAGGTATCCATCTACAGTCCATGTGCAGTGTTGAGGCATAACAACAGGCTTTCACAACTGTGCAGGCCTCATAGTCATCTTGTAGACAGGACAGAGCAAATGTCACTGATCTTAACAAGCAGATTTGGGGCATTTCAAGTGCCAGTCTTGTTATTTACGATGGAAATTTGACCGTGTCACTGAATTTTTTTAGGACCATGTTGTGGGTTTAATGGTGTCCTGCGTCAGTCGGCCACAGGGCTAGGGCTGCTTGTGGAAGCAGTACGTGGAAGTTTGACTGCTCATTCCCCACACTGTCACAAGGTGGGGCCAAAGGGAAAAGGGCAGGAGGAGAGAGCTCTGGGTGGGTCCCTCGGGGATGAAAATGTCCTAGGCTTTTTCGGTGGGTGGCTTGGCTTGGTGGAGACCTTGGCTGAGAGTGTAGGGAGGCCTCCTGCCAGAGATTAGACAATGCTCTTTAGAGGAAGATCTGCTCCATTGTTCCCCACAGTGATGAGAGGAGGTCCCGATAAGAAGAGGTAGTCCTTGGTTTTAAAACACTTGTTGTCATGGCAGAGAGTTGTGATGAATGAAACGGTGCCCCATTTTCTCAGGGAGGGCCTGAAGTTGAATGCCTTTTGCAGGGAGGAGTGTCTGGGAAGGAGAACTTAATTGGCTAAGTCCTTCAGACCTTTAGGTACCTCATTGAAATGGAGATCTGTATGGAGGCTACGTGATCTGTGGTCACATCCTCTACCTGTGGAGGGACTTGGAGCATTGCCCTACGCGACTGATGGCCACAGAATTATGGAGAGCTGAGGCCTCGTGTCAGGAGCCTGGTGTCTAGGAGCGTGGCAAATGCCCATGGTCCCTTGCAGAGTTATCTGCTGGGTCTCCAGGGTTTTAAACCTAGCTCAACCAGAAACCATGCCCACACCATGTCTCTTCTTTTGTAATGTGGAGATGGTCATGTGACCACCATGATGAAAAGCCTGAGTACTCACCAATAGCATAGAAGTACAGTGACTTGGGCATTGTAAGCACTTAGCGCTGAGCCTGCCATAGAGACAGCTTTGAATAACTAGGAATTAGCAGAGTTGAGGCTCTATCTCAGGTTCCCTCAACTCCAGGTCTCTCTTATTTTATAGTTTATGATAAAGAGCAAGGCATCCATTTTATTTCATTTTTTTATTGTTCATCTGATCTCTGTAGGTGTGTAAATATAGATAACTATATATTTTTTGTTTTGTCTTTCATATAAATTAATATCTTTTCAGAGAAGGTAGTGAGGCATCAGGAATTACACTCAACAGTAAATTGTAAATCATAATACATTTTTGTGTGTGTCTGAATGTGCATGCTTGTGGGGTAGTGAGTGTGTACATGTGCACATTTATACGTGTGCATATGGAGGTCAGACATCAATGCTGAGTGTCCTCCATCACCATATACCTTAGTTTTAGAGACGAGGTCACTTACTGAACCAAGAGCTAGCTAGTTTGGCTAGGTTGGATGGCCTGTGAGCCTCAGGGATTCTCTGGTCTCAGACTTTCCCAACACACCACATCTGGCTTTTTATGAGTGCCAGGAATCCTACTCATGCCATTATGCCTTTGTGACAAGCATTCTACCAGCTGAGCAGTGTCCCTAGCTCCAGAAGTTTTTCTGAAGACATACTCATCAAATCTTTATCCACTGAGTCACTGGTATCACGATTTTTATTCGAGATAAAACTTGTTAGTAATTTATACAAAATTACGAATGATTAAGACACTCACATCACTGTCACGATGCCCCTTGATTTCTCTGGGGTCTTTTCCTATTCTTACCCCTCAAGGTAACTGTCCCCACCGCTCAGATCTCCACTCAGCTGTTACCTTGTCTTTTCCCTAATCCCCTACTGACTTCAGTCATCCCCCTTCCTATCCCCAAGTAGTCAGCTTACTGTATTTGTTTTTGAGGTGAATGGTTGGGGGAGTGATCCTTTGTCTCATATGTTTTTCCCTCATCAGACTATGATCGACAGGGATGCCGTGCCCTCCTGCCATATGTTCCTCTCTCTCTCACACTCCCCTTTCTGGCTGAAAAGAGCAAATAGGCAGTTTAGTTTGGGTATTGACCCTGCTGGACTCAAGAGTCGCTGCTCTAAGTCCTCATATCACATTTTCAGGCAGGTAACATTTTATCTACTTAAACTCAAGGGAGGAGGGGGGTCAGAGCAGGTGGAGATCTTGCTTCAGACTACAGGGCAGGTAAGTAACACTGAGGACTGTTAGCCCATGTCAGAGTTTCCTTAGGCACCAATGACAGGCAAAGGTTCTGCAAACCCCCGGAGAGCCAGAGACTAGGACCTGGGACAGACAGCTGTGACTAGCTGGCTAGCAATTAGAGGAGCAATCATCAGAAATCAAGTTTCCCTGACTAATGAGGTGCCTGAAATTGAGATGTCATTTATAATCACTTCCCTCCTAGCCGGCTGAGATCTAAATTCCAGCACGTTAAGGGATCTTTATTTTATTTTATTTTTCCCTTTTTTGGTCAGGGAAATCGAAGCACTCAGATGGTTTAAAGCACACTTTATCATCGGGGAGAAAGTTAAAATAAGATTCTATATTAATTTTTTAATGATCTGTTTTTGGAACTTACAGATCTTGCTGGAACAGATGTGCCTCAAGAATGGACAGGTTCCAGTGTCCCGTTAAAAGCTGGGATGCCTCAGAAGCTGTAAAAATAAAATTCTAAACACAATTTCAGCCTGGCAGAGGCTGGGTAACCATTCTGAATTGGACAAAAATATCTAACTGGCTGAAGGACAGAGGGCCAGAGCTTTCCAATTGGTGAAGTTCTTCGGTGGAGATAAAATGGAATCATGAGATTGTCATTAGTTGTAATTATAGAAATAATTTCTTTGTGTTTGCCTCTCTTTCCTGAAGCTGTTGCCTGGGCTGCTGCTGGTGGAACATGTTCCTTAGGCTAGAAAGTACTCTGGTAAGTTTACATGAACTCTCTCAAGACCTACTTATGTCTATTGGACAAAATATAAATCCCTTGTGGGATTATTCATCTCAACTACCCCCTTCCCCCTCAAGCCATTTGGCTTTTCTGGGGTTTGCAGAAGAAGTGAATTTTGGGCTACAGGTACATTCTAACTTCATTGTTGGTGGAAGAACACCATCCATCTAAGTAAGGTGCAGACTCCAGCAGGAGCCAGCAAGACCCAGTAGACATTCATTCTTTTGGGAAGATGGTTAATACAAATCCACTTTTCATGCTCTGGGCTTATCCTGTGGCCATCTTTTTACTCATTTCCAGATATGATGTTTTAGTATAGGACAAAATTACTGCTGGTTGGGCTTTCCTTATTTGGAAACCCCAAATACTCCAAAATTGTAGCTTTGAAAATATGAAACTTTGTAGTACTGACATGATGCTCCACACAGAGACTGCCACACACTCAGGGTAGATGACGCATTAGAGTTGAGTTCAATCACACATAAGTATGTAGGTACCTAACGAAACCCAATACTTTGTGTGCTAACCCAGGAAATTTAAAAAGAGAGAAAAAAAACCACAGTAGATGTATTAAAGTTCAATGTGTCCACAGTTTGTTGCATGTGCAAAGATACTATTGGAAAAAAAATATTGTGCGAAGGAATAGCGACAAGAGCTGCAAGATTTCATGGTCATGTTTGGCAACATAGTTTGAGGTCATTCTTGGCTATGTGAGACTCTGTGTCAAAGTATATACAGTTTAAAATTACTTTCAGGCTACATAAATGTGCATATAAATACATTTTTAAAAAAAATTTAGACTTGCCTTACCTTATTTTCTGTTGCAGTGATAAAATGCTCTGACAAAAGCAACCTGAAGAAGAAAGGATTTGCCTGGTTCACCAGGGTGCAGCCCATCATGGAACAGAAGTCAAGACACCAGGAGGCTGAGCTGCTAGTCACAGTATGTAGAAGAAAACAGCTATGAATGCATGCATGTGGGAGTTTGTATCAGTTTCCCAACTCTTAGATAACCCAGGAGTTCATCTACGGAAAGGTGCTATCTACACAGTGGTTGGGTCTTCCCATCTTTATCAGCAGAATCAAGCCAATCCTCTGACAAGCATGCCTGACGGTTGATCATTTGGGGTCTTGTCATATTGACAATTAGCATTAACCATCACAGATCCCATCACTAAGTTCTCAAACTCTGAAGAATTTCCATCATCCAAATCCCCAAATCCCTATTCATTCCCAGTACATCAGGATCAGGGCTATTCCACATTGCCAATATATCTAAAGATGTATACTGCAGCACACTGGCTCTACTCCTATATTTCTTGTCAGATTGCTTTATTCCATTAATGACTCTCCACTCTCTGGTGAAAATACCCACCACTCCCTTTGGTAAATGCATTTTTTTTCCAACGGCATGTTGAAAACCATAAGCAGCATCAGACCTGCACGTGGAAAATTCTAGAAGCACTTTGCTCTAAGCACACTAATGTTCTTCTCCTGATTCTGGTTTCTATGGGAGGTCTGGTAACACAGGCAACAGGGCTAAAGCACAGTTACAGCTTACCTTGGAGGCCCTCCCCGCCAAAAGGCAAGTCGATCTCTCGAGGCTTTTACTCTGTAGAAATGATACTAGGAATGGTCTGTAACAATTACATAGCAATCTCTCCATGCCAGTCGATCAAGCCACAACCCTCTACTGCATGCAAATTGAGTTGCTAGACTGTTTAAACCATTGGGAAAAGAACATGGAAACTGTAACTGACCACAGCCTTCTCCTATGATGTTTCTATTGACATGGGAAGCTTGAGTGTTGAATGCTGTGTGGGCTGGTACTACACTTACTTGGGCATTCTGGGAATTAGAGAAGAGAAATCAAAACTTGAGAAGGGAGATAGATCAGGCCTGAATTCTCCAGTGTGGTCTAGGCCAGTAGATCAGTCACAGAAGGATCCTCTACAGCTACTGAGCCAAAACTCTGGGAATATGGCCCAGTGGGGCCAAGTTAACAAATCCACCATTGATCTTGATCTGGGTTAAAGTTAGAGAACTTAATCTTAGGGCAGAGAGAACTTCCTAATAGCAAAATGAGCTGCCCTTGCCAGCAACCGTCATATGCTTATATGCAAATAAGACTGCTCAAAGAGGAAACAATGGGACCGAGCATCAGCATCCCCCGTGCTGCTTAGCTCAGTTGCTATAACAAAATTCCCGAGAAGGTTAACTTATAAAGAGTAAATGATAGCTTTACAAGTTCCAGTCCAGGGACAGATGGGCCTTTACATTTAGTCCTCTTAGGAAGGAGGAACAGGTTGGCATGGAGGAATTGGGCAGTCCCACAAAATGGCATAATCACCAGGCAGACAGCAAGCAAGCCACAGCAAAAAGGAGAGAAACACAAAGAGGGGCTAGGTGCCCCCATCCCATTTAATGGCATATACTTAGATTACTTAGAGTCTCCCAAATGTCTCTTCTTCTAGAACTTTCAGCACCTCCTCAGTAGCTAGTGATCCCCTGAGGACCAAGCCTTTAATGCACAGGTCTTTAGGGATGTAAAACTAAACTATAGCACTCAGCTTATTTAACCATGAAATACTTTTATAATTGTGAGCCACAGATAGGACACCGATGGGAGTCCGTAAAATAGCACATGATTGTATTAAATAAATTGCAAGAGACACTTCCAAATGAAATGATTCCTGCCAGAGGTTCTGAAGAATGGCTTCCATATTTTATAATATTCACATGAAACAAATTAGAGTAATAAGATCATTTTAATTTATTAATGAACTAATGTGAATATTAGGAACATAAATATCCTCTCCTCCTCCAACATGGTAACATATCAAGGATGAGAAAAATCAATTGCTGTAGTTTTCCTTCTGGTCCTGTCTGGTGTGGTCTAGAAAAAAAGCAATGGAGGGGAAATGGGGAAGAGCGAAAGCATTTAAGTCTCCCTATCCTTCTCACTTTTCTCTCTCCTCATCGGTCTCCTGCTTTGTGTGCAATGCTCCAGCCTTGCCTCCAAACCCTCCAGGGTCTGCGTATTGTTTGTTCCTATGTCTTTCCCCATCCTACCCTTCTCATTCTTTTCCTGTATTGTCTCTCCCAGGAGGATTTCCTCGTCCCTCACCCCTCATTAGTGTTCTCTTCCCCAAGAGGAAAATGCACCTCATATGCCTATCCAGATGGAATAGCAGCTGCTAATGAGTTACTGGCTTGCTTCTTAGATAACCATTTGCTTTTTTCTCAGGAGTCTTCTAAAGTGTGTGTTTGTGTTTGTGTGTGTTTGTGTGTGTGTGTGTGTGTGTGTGTGTGTGTGTGT
>JADRCC010158103.1:0-12173 GCA_019843855.1 Hylomyscus alleni
GGGGGAGGGATTGTATCCATCACTGATCTATCATTGTGTGTGAGAGAGACAGACACAGATAGACAGACAGAGAGACAGACAGGCAGACAGACTGGGTCTGGTATGGACTTTTGAAACCTCAAAGTCCACCCCCAGTGACACATCTCCATAAGGCCACACTCCTAATACTTCCCAAACAGTTCTATTCTCTGGTGACTAAGCATTCAAATATATGAGCCTACAGGGCCCATTCTCATTCAAGCCAACATACCATCTTAACCGGAGTCACGGCAACAGTTTGGGCAATGGTAATGTCTTAGTGAGGGTTTTATCGCTGTGAAGAAACACCATGACAAGGGCAACTCTTATGAAAGACAGCATTTAAGAGGAACTGGCTTACAGTTTCAGAGGTTCAGTCCATTACTATCGTGGCAGGAAGCATGGCACTGTGCAGGCAGTCTTGGTGCAGGAGGAGCTGAGAGTTCTACATCGTGGTCTGAAGACAGCCCGATGGAGACTGTCTTCCACAGGCAGGAGTATCTGATTCCAAATAGGGCACAGCTGGAGCGTAGGAGACCTCAAAGCCCATCCCCACAATAACACACTTCCTCCAACAAGGCCGCACCTACTCAAACAAGGCCACACCTCCTAATAGTGCCATTCCCCATTGGCCAAGCATTCAAACACATGAATCTATGGGGGCCATACATATTCAAACCACCACAGATAATAACAAATATCCAATGACGTGACCTATGCCGGGCACTGTACTTGATCCTTAGCACATATTAACAATAATCCTACGTAATTGAGCAACCATCTTTAATGTGAGAGAAACAAATAAATGCAACATCATTCCCCAAAGACGGTCTGGGCCTGAGTTGCCACATACTCACGGGTCTGCTCCTTGTGTGGTCTGCTGACCTTGTAGGGATGTGGGCTGGACGGGTGAAGTCTCTGTCAGTGCCTCAGAGCATCCTACGGTGCTATGTATCCTCTCTCTCCATAAGTACCCGGATGGGGATGTAACAGGCCTTCCTAAGCCACAGCCACCTCTTAAGAAGCTCAGGGCTGTGAGGTCAAAGCCGAGGGGGATGAACAGTCCCCTCTTGGCTCCTCATAACATCTGGGGGTATCTGTCTCCATTGGCCTTTGGGTAGTGAAGAGAACTTCTTCAGAAAAGCATTTCCCCACCTCATCACCCCAGACCAGCTGCCCTTAAAGTAATTGGCAATGGTAACTTTTCCTTTCGTTGCTTTCGCTGTAACCAGCAGTGGCAGTTCCTTAGCATGTGTATCCAGCTGAGGATTTGTTTAACCTCCAGGGAATAAGGCTGAAAACACTGTGGTCTCGTAAGCCATTGGTCAGATGGATACATGCATTTCAGAGCCAGGCCCAAGATTTTTTCTCCCCTATCCCAGCAACAGGTAACAGGTGTGGGGGCAGGGCAGAGGAACAGGCAGGTGACAAGTTCTCATCCTCAGTTGTGCTAGGTTTTCAGTGACATTAGCTGGCTCCTAAAAAGAAAGGTGACACTAATCAAGAGTCATAACAGAGGGAGGTATGCTGTGATTTCGTATTTATTTGATAAGAGATTGTGCGGGGACTTCCAGTCTGTTTACCAAAGCCTAAGGTAACCTTCTGCCAAAGGTATAAGGCTTAGCATCTGAACTGTGCCGTATGCGCTGTCGATGCGCAGTCGTAAGCTCAATGGTCCTCAGATCAAGGCTCCAACACCACCAGCAGCTAAGAACGTATGAGAAATGGGAATACTCAGATCATATGGGGACATGGCATAGTCGGTGAAGGGCTTGTCTTGGAAGGTGAGGACCTGAGTTTGTTCCTCCAGAATCCATGTTTAAAAACAGCCACGAATGGTACCACGTGGTTGTAACCTTAGCACCGGGGAAGCAGAAACGAGAGGATCAGAGAATCCCTAGGGTTCAGTAACATGACAGCCTAGCCTAATCAACTGGTTCCAGGTTAATGAGAGACCCTGTTTTGAAAAGCAAAGTGGGTGGATCTTGAGATGACAGTGCGCTTAGATTGTTCTCTGCTCACTCCCTCCCTCCCTTACTCCCTTACTCCCTCCCTCCCTCCCTCTCTCTCTCTCTCTCTCTCTCTCTCTCTCTCTCTCTCTCACACACACACACACACACACACACACACACACACACTAGGAACTGCAAGTTCTCAGTTCCCATCATCGACTACCTCAAGCCTTGGGGTGGCGGCAACAGCAATCTGTGGTTTCCTCAGTCCCAGGGGATGCTTACACATGCACTCTTCTTCAGTTTGAAAGCAAGAAGATGAGAAGTATCCATCTCGCCTCATTATTACCTGCTGTTCTGGCTTTCCTACCTCTGCTTTGCAGAGATGGAAAGGAGCCTCCAAGAGGAGAGAACACTGACAGGAACAGTTTTATACTCCCCCAGGGTATGATCCTACCACAAGAAAAGTTAGAAGAAGGATGAAGATCCAAGCCTGTGTAACTCCTTCCCTCCATAGGGCTGACATCTTATGCTCCATATGATGAAAACAGTGATCGCTTGCTTCACCATCCATAAGCCAGCAAACACCCCTGGTGAAACAGAGAGGGACAGAGCAGTGACAGTTCCACACTGCCACCCTTGGCAGCCTAAAGAGAGCCCTTAGAATGGGGAGGGGGGAGGCAACAGGGGCTTGTTCTTGTTCTTTATGATTGTTCAATAAATATTATTTAAAATAAAAAAAAAAAGAGAGAGCCCTTAGAGTTTCCTGGTTCTGGATTAATTAATTCAAACCGGAATTCAGGGTTGGCGCTGAAAGGAATTTCAAGAGTAGCTGGGGTAACGAAGAAGAGATTTCGTTAAGATATTTTAATATAGACTTAAGCACAGAGGTCAGGAGAAAAGAGGAGAACTCAAGGAGAAAGAAGACATGCCAAGAGCCTGGGTGCAGGGCTTCTCAAAGATGCACAGAAAGGAAGATGATTCCCAAGTCTCTCGAATCTCTCACGGGAGAGTCGCAGTGAGCTGTTGTAGCACTAGCTCTTTGTATCAGTCAGAGTTCTCTAAATGGATGGTTGTGTATATTATTAAGAGGGGATTTATTAGATTGCCTCCTAGGATGTGGTCCAGGTAGTCACAGAGATCACACTCTCTCGCTGGAGAGGCTGAGCATCGTGTAGTTGCTCAATTCACGGGACTGAATGCCTTAGCAGTTCCAGTCTGGCACTGGAGCGCTGGAGGATTCCTGGAGAGTGGTTGGTCTTTAGTCTACGTTGGAATCCCAAAGAAGAAGGTTCTGATACGAGTAAAGGATGCTGCAGCAACAGGACTCCAGAGTGATGGGATCCCATTGCCTTTTTTATATCCTCAAGACATGCCCTGCATTCTTTATTAACTCTCATTGTTTATTATCATTATTATTATTATTATTATTATTATTATTATTATTACTGAGTTTTATTTACTTATTTTGTGGTTTATTTATTTAATGTGGGTGTGAAGGTGTGCGGGGTGCACATGCATACCTGCCTGCACATGTCTCACGCTTAAACTCAGAATTCACCTGCCTCTGCTTCCAGAGTGCTGGGATTGAAGGTGTGTGTCACCACACCTGGTCCTTAAGTCTTTCTTTCTTTTTTTAAGATTTATTTATTTATTTCATGTAAGTACACTGTAGCTGTCTTCTGACACTCTAGAAGAGGGCGTCAGATCTTGTTACGGACGGCTGTGAGCCACCATGTGGTTGCTGGGAATTGACCTCATGACCTCCGGAAGAGCAGTCAGTGCTCTTAACCACTGAGCCATCACTCCAGCCCTCTAGTTCTTTCTTAAAAGTAGATGTTATCCTGGAGACATCTCTCAGTGTTAGAGAATTTGCCTAGTGTGAAAGAAGCCCTGGGTCTCTGAGCTGCTTAGCCAACTGTGCTGCCTTAAGCAAATGCTTTTCTTTCTTACCGATCTGTGCGGTACGTGTGGTTGAGAATGGTCCAAATCCAGCTACTGATGCCATCCACTCGTGTGTGCAGGATTCATTCATGTGTTGGGTGAATATTTATTCAGAACCCACTCTGTGCTCTATATTCAATCACAGGCTTCCATTGTTAATACTGGGTCAGAGTCCAGCATCCAGTTGAATTTGCTTCTTCCCACATGTTACCTTCAGAGTACTTTGAACTGACACTGACCAGACACTGGTTTCAATAACCCCTGCCTTTCCCCTGCATCTGTGCCTACTCTGCCCATTTGCTAACTTGATGCCTGTGGTACCTGGTTTTATCCTCCCACCCTGGAGTTCAGTGCTGACCTCAGGCTGCTATCCTGGCTGTCTCCTATCTACTGCCCCCTCCAGACTCTAGCAGCCAGTGTCTTATCAAATCGAGGATGTATGTGGTGATTGCCCTGGAAAGAAAAATCTCATTGTACTACAATTGCAAGGATTACCTGAACCTGGTGTGGCCGTCTCTGCTTTAATTTGTAGTGAGATTTCTAACTTAGTACTGCTAGTGACATAGTCTGATAAATTGTTTCCTCTCCTGTGTCCCCAAGGAGAGGAGATACCATGTATAGTATCTAGAGGTACAAGTGAAGTATGTTCCCTTTGCTAGATCCAAAAGCTGTAGACAAATACAGCAATTTCAGTAACTTGGATAGCTCCATGGGATGGGCCTTGCCCATTGGATAGTTAATCCAAAGGCCTGGGTTTGGGGAGAGTGGTTGGGGAGAGGCTGAAATAGAGAACATGTACCCTAAAGAAGTAATAAAGTCCCAGCCTGCCCCTGAATGAGCTGTGTGACCACAGGCACATCACATGCCAGCATTTCAAAATTTAGTCTGTGGAATAGACTGCTGATGGCCTGCATCTCTCTGGAAAGTCATTGCAATATTAGATATGAAGGAAAAACAAAGCCACACTTGGCATGAACAAACCATCAAGTGGCTTTTGGTACACACGGTGGTAGAGGTCTTCATCCCACCATAAATAATCTACTGAGTGTTGAGCCGGTGTGGGCCTCTGTGGTTAGGGGCAGTAATGTTGCATTAACTTTTCCTGGGGAGATAGAAACAATTGTCTACTTGCCCCAGATATGGCCTCAACAGCAGACCAAAGCAATGGTTCTATCAAAGTTCAATTTTCCCAACCAGGAAGGTGTTTGGGGCTTTCCTAAATGGGTGAAGGGTTATATACATGAGTGTGGATAACCCAAAAACAAAACAAAACAAAAACAGACACATCAGAGGCTGGCGAGATAGCTCAGCTGGCGAAGTGCCTGCTGTGCAAGCATAAGGACTTGAATTTGCATCCATAGAACCCACATAAAACAGGCAAGTATGGCAGGGTGCATCTGTAACCCTAACACTAAGGGGGCAGAGTGAAGAGGAGCCATGCATCTAAGTGACTCGCTGAATCAGTGAGCTCTAGGTTCGTGATGGATGCTGTCTCAAAAAGTAAGATACAGAGTCACCCAGGACAAACTCAGATCTCCATACACAAGTACACAGGTATCCACCTACAAACAAGCACATATTTATACAAACATATACAAATTTCAAACATATTCACACATGTGCGTGCGCATGCACATGCATACACAAATGCACACACCAGTTGCATTACCACAAAGCCCTACATCTTAGATGGTGAACTCATGAGGCCGTATCATAGACTCTACTGTGTCCTGTGTACTCTAGTTTCTCCAAAGATCACTTGTAGCTGGGAGAAGCCAGAGGAGAGTAATGGCTGCAATCAGATGAGAGTCCTAACTAAGACTTCTGCTTCCTCCTCCTATTAGGGGATATCAAAAACTCCACTATGCCATTATCATAAGCATAGCTACCTCTGTATTTTTCGGCTCACTGAGTTGCCATGGATACCTAGCCACATAGCCTCCACTCCAAAATGGTGATCATATCATACCGGGGGGGGGGGGGGAAATGTCTACACTACAACCAGAATCTACAAGGTGTGGGCATGGACTTCTGTGATGTAATTCAGTGGGGAGCTGACAAGGTTCAGGAGTGCCCTGGGATTCATGGGGTGTTCTCGTCCTGGTTCGGTAGCCAGGCAGAGCTGGGTCTGTGCCTTCCAGAAGAGGTCTATGGGCATTGTGCTCTTCTTCTCTAGGCAGGCAAATCACCAGGCTGCTTGCAAGTGATCAGGGGTTGCATACAGGACACGGTACTCCTGACTGTGGTCTTCCTTCCTTACCATCCGTTTTTTGCTTTTGTCCACAGAGCCTAACCCAGGGATGTCCTATGGCGTTATGGAGATTGCCATCATCGCAGGTGAGCTGGCTGGCAGTGCCTTCCCAGCAGCCAAGAAAGATCCCAGCCAGAACTGGCTTGAGCATCTGGGTGGAGTGAGAGGGGACCACGGCCGTTTCCTCCCTCTTCTAGTTTGCTTCCTGTTGCTGCGATAAACACCTCGGCCAACAGCAACCTGAGGCTTCGAGAGTTTGTTTAACTGATCTTTCCATGTCACAGCCCATCCCTGAGGGAAGCCATGGGAAGAACTAAGCATTAAGGGCAGAAACCAGGGATGAAAGCTGCTGACCAGCACGTTTCTTCTAGAGCCCAGGCTCACCGGCCATGGGATGGAACCACCCAGAGTGTTAGCAGCAATCAAGAAAATGCCCTAGGGACATGCCCACAGGCCAGTCTGGTTAGGACAATTCCTCAATTGAGATTCTTCTCCTAGGTGTGTGTAGATTTATGCCAAATCAACAACAACAAAAACAAAAACAAAAAAACTATGCCACCGCCCCCAGTGGGAGATTTGCGGATGGAAATGACCATTCCAGTCCCTGTAGGAGGTGTCACATATGATACCTAGTGGGAGTAGGGACACAAGGGTGAGTTACATGTCAAAGGACACCCTTTCTCTGGACCTTAGATGCCTAGAGACGCAGGCTGGGGAATGAGTCATCTGTGTTGTAAATGAAAAATGATTAAAAACAAAAAGGTTAGTAGAAAAGAAAATTGCGACAAAGACCTCTACAGAAGGGCTCTGTAGGGGGTGGAGGTCTCAACACCATGGCTACCCGCAGCCAGGGTGAGGCCCTGAGGCAGGGAACCATTAGGAGAGAGGTGCCATGTATAACATGATATGGATTCTGAAGGGAGAGATCTTTCAGTCCCAGAAAGCAAAGGCAGTTTTTGACTCTTAACAGTTTAGGAGGTAGGGATGAGTTCCGTGCATGTGACATAGTCTGTGTGCTGGGTGTCACAAAGCAGGAAGGCATTAGATAAAAAGCAAGATTACAACCCAAGGTTGTCAGAGTACTGAACACCAGCTAGGCTTGCTCCCAGATGCAAAGGGTGGGGGAGACTCATTGCTGGTAAGAATTGCAGGGTGCCAGTCACTCTCCGTGGCTGGATTTGAGAGAGACTGCAGGACGGTTGCCTGAGTTTTATGAGCAAGAGAGCAGCAGCTAACAGGTCTGTGACCTAACTCTGTAAATATGAGGCCCAAGTAGATAAGCGAACCCAGGTTTCTAGGATTGTGCATTTCCCTCATCTCATATGCTAGCTAGTCCCTGCCCTGGCTCACACCTCCATCCTAAAGGCTGGACCGACCGTGGGCAGGTGGCTTCCTGCTTGTGGCTCAAGAGCAACCAAGCTTGGCTTGGTGTCTCTGCTCTGCTCTGTTCTTTGCAATCCAGTCTTCTCACTAGCTGAGGCGTAGCTCAGGGATCATCTTCAGCTAAAAATAGAGAAGCAGCAGGAAGCCATCAAAGACACCTGTTGATTTCATGTAGCTGACCAGTCTCGTCCGTGTGGGTCTTGCTTTTCTCGAGGAGTATTAGCAGTTCCTGTCTCAGCTGTAGGGAGCTTAGGAAATTGTTCCTTACAAATGAGACATGGGAGCTACATTCCCCAACATTATTTCTGCAGTAGCCCTGTAGGTTGATTCTACAGCTTCAAACCTAGTGAGCAAATTTTAAACACCTCCCATACATCTGTTGCCCCCAAACTTTGTAAATTTCCCTTTCCAGACCCCAAAGTAATCTGATTCCTCCTGTCCCACCTTCTGCTCTGTTTCTCTGATGCCTGGAACCTAGCACATCCCTGGGTACTTCATCCACTGAATGACCAAGTCCACCTCTTCCTGGAGACCCAGGAAGTCCTCACCCCACAAGAATGAATGCTGCAGCTGGATAAGGACAAGCTCTCCAAACAGCACCTCCCCCACCCCATCACACCATACCCAGTCACTCTTGTCTTTGTCCCCATGGACTCTATGGGAAGCTTAACCAGCATATATGTTTTCAGGACTGACCATTTGGCGCTAATCAACCAATTGACGTTCTCTTTCTTGGGGAAGTCCACCTCTCCCATTCCCAGCTATCCTGGGTTGCCTATAGTTCTTTACATAGGTTGAGGCCTCATGGGATGTGTCAGACAAGTTTATTGGTGTCAGCTTTGTTCGGCTCGCATTTGGACAGTCATTGAGTGAATTTTTATGTTGATTGAAGGGCTCTGGCTATGTGAGCCTATGTATACTGGGCATGTCCTTTCCCAGGATGCATCTGATTTTAATCATATGCATGCTCAATCATGCATAGATGTAAGCTAGTAAATAGAGATTATTTTTTCCTCCAGCGAAGGTCTTGGATAGGTTCCATAGGCCCAGATTTCCCTGTACTATTGTGCTGATTGGTCCTAGCTACCTGATCTTGCCAAAGTGTACATGGCATGATGCTATTCCCAGAGGAAAGAGTCATGCTGCAACCCTACCCCAGACTGACCTGCATCCTGTCTCCCTCTTGCAGCTGTAATCACTGCTGTGGCCTTGGTCCTGGTCTGCCTCCTCTTTCTCATGCTTCGCTACCTGTACAGGCACAAGGGCACCTACCACACCAATGAGGCCAAAGGCACAGAGTTTGCAGAGAGTGCCGATGCAGCCCTGCAAAGTGACCCTGCTCTCCAGGATGCCGGGGACACCAGCAAGAAGGAATACTTTATCTGAGGGGTAGCAGACTTGACACATCCCTGCAAGATGCTTCTGGCTGCAGGAGAGAAAGTACCCCCGAACTGTGTGCCACCATTATCAGCACCCAGGAAGCCCCCAAGGGCACCCCAAGACTCTTACTGCAGAATACTGGGTGCCTGCCAGGAAACCGATACAGATGGGAGGAATCAAGGTGCAGAGCGCCTCTTCTAGGGACTCAGTGGCTGCCCAGAGGCCTTGGCTCCGCAAGGAAGAGAGACCATCTGGATACACAGGTCTCCCTGGGCAATGCAGGTGTCATCTCACTGGCATGAAAGTCCCCCTCAGTGTACATGAGGTGGTCTGGACCTAGGAATGGGATGTATGAAATGGGACATCTATAAGCTGCCTGGAGTTGATGGCATCAAGTGTCAGTCATTGACGCCTGGGAAGGCCAGCAAGTGCCAGAGCCAAAAGGCACCTTCCTCTCCCATCCACGCAGCTCAAGATGATTCCAAATAATTTTGAGATTAACTGAGTGTTCTGTGTCAAATGGCACTATTCTAAATGTCTGGGGAATGCAAATGGGAAAACCCATTGCTGGCTTTTCTCTGGTATAACATTGTGTCTGTGTGTACGGAGCAAGGATTGTCTAGTTCTGTCAAAAGAAGAGGGGGAAGGGGGAACCTTTCCCCTCACCAGTACCAGCTACAGGAAACACAGTGACCAGGCCACTGGCTCAAACACTGATTTCTTGATAAACAATTTTTAAAAGAGAGTTATGTTCAACAGCCATGAGTGAATGCCATCATGCCAGAGTCCCAATGAAAAAGCCTCTGGGTTAGAAGAGACTGCAGAGCCCCAGACCTGGGTTTGGCTCCTAGCTCCTCTTTCTTGGCCTTAGGACCTTAAGCGATGTATTTGACCTCTCCAGCTATAATGATGGCTTTTTTCAAGTGGAAATGATGCTGAACTGCGTTACCTCTGGTTCCTAACTCCCTGCATTGTAGGCAGGAACAGAAGCATCAGATAGATGCTAGGCATTCGCTGTATTCCGGTGTCGCTAACCACACTGGATACATGGCTTGCTTATGTTGGCCAATAAGAATTCATGTCTGCACCACCTCTAAAAGCCTCCTGAGAAGTCACTCATTTAAATTTAATAACAGGGAGAAAATGAACTCATTAGCCAAACCCTTCCAGGTCAGATTACCAGCAGCTCTGCAGTCTCTCTAAGGCCAGCATCGCTGCCCCTCAGAAACCCCCTCAACTGTGCTATCTCCACCTAGCAGTCAGCAAAAATATAAGCCATATCATGATCCCTGGGATGCTAATGAGGATACAGGCTCAGTCAAGTATGGCCACCAACCAAAGGAACTACGGTTCCTCAGAATGTTGTGGGGAAGAGAAGCAGCGATTCAGTTATAACAAGGAGTTATAATGGTCAGGGCCAGATGACCCCGATTGGAGGATGTCTATGTTCTCATCTGTGAAGTAAAAGGCTGGATACAGTTGACCCACATGAGTCTAGTGAGACCGTATCTGAAACCCTAGTGGATGCTTAAAGCCCCAAGCAGTATTGAACCCCCTTGTATTTGGCTTTTCTGCACATACTTACATTAAGATTTAATTTTTAAATGAGGCACAGTAAGAAGTAACCACAGTAACTAACAGCACAATGGTATAATTAGAACTATAAAGCTGTAATAAAAGATTCTTGAAACTATGAATTGTTTAGCTTTGGAATTTTTCATTTAATATTCTCAGATAACAGTTGGCCGTGAGTAACTACAACTTCAGAAAGCACCGATGGATGGGGCCTGCTACAATATCTGCTCACACTGGAGATGGCACTTCATAACAGTAGCCTAGGAAATTAACTTTAGAAAAAAACAAACGGTGTAGTTGCGTATCTATTGAGGAGCTGAGAAAATACCACAACTAAGCAGAATTTGGGTGAGGTATCTCAATCATTACTAGGCCGGGTAGACTGTGGATCCTGAGGGAGGTAGCTGAGAAATGTTACATTTTCAAATGGGCTTGGCCAGAGACCCACCATGTCTTCACAGAACATTTGTGGATTTTCTCCATATTTATGGAGGGGAGGTGCCATTGCATATATGTGTCCTTCAGAGGAAATGTTGGGGAAGTTCTCTCCTATGCTGTGGGGCCTGGGAACATGTCTAGGGAACACTAAAGGCCTTCTCATTTCCTCCCCTATGGTGACATCACTTGCAGCTTTTCAGGGTCCCCTGCTCAGGGCTTTGTCTTCATAGGTGTGAGCACAAGTGACTGTTCAGTAGGCTCAGAAGAGGTCCCCAAGCAAGCACAGGCATACTCCTCCTTGCATAGGATGGTCTAGGAGTCCCTAGGCCAATTTTCCTGTCTGGCCATCTGTCCCTCCTTCCCCAGGCCCAAATGCATCTGTGATGCGTGTGGACACTGAGAGACAGTTCCCTGTGCTCACAATGCCTGTCCTCGCCTCCTTTCAGCCTCATTAACTGCCCAGAACCTAGAAACCCTACTGAAACAGCCCAGTGCCCAGCCCTGCCTGGCTCAGTTCCAACTGCAGCAGTGATGATTCAGGCTGCAGGACTGGCTCATTGAAGGTGGCTCAGTCAGGTGCCACCAGCAAGGTGCTATCTCTGGTAACTACAGAAGGTGAAAGGCTGTGACAAAGAGTAAAATGAATAAATGAAGCAGTGCATATACACATGTATGAACCTGTGGGAGTGCATGCATGCACATACAGAGAGAGGGGGGAGGGAAGAAGAGAAAGAGGAAGAAGGGGAGGGAGAGGGGGAGAGACAGACAGAGAGAGAGAAGGGGGAGGGACACACAGAGAGAGAGAGAGAGAGAGAGAGAGAGAGAGCTTATGTCTCCATAAATCAGGGAGAAGTTTTTATTTATCTTTCCCTCAGAAACTGCCAAAGTGGCGTATCATGCCTGAAGGGAATGTTCTGGAAGTGTATGCGCAGTGCACCCTGAAGTTTTCATAAGCTAATAAGATGGAGGAGAAGAAGAAGGAATGAAGAGCAAGAGAAGGGAGACAGGAAGAAAGGGGGCCTCAGAGAGGAAAGCTGGAGGAAGAAGGGAGAGGCCTGAGCACACAGAGAGAAGTTCCAGCTCCATCGTGTGAAGGCCTCCTTTAACCCCACAACAGCCATGCCAGCTCAGATCTAGAGACTCAGAGAGGCTGAGGGCTGCTGGAGGCCATGCAGCTTCTGACAATAGAGGCACATTGGACATTTGGCAGGTTGGAGACCATGATCGGGGGG
>JADRCC010158113.1:0-15536 GCA_019843855.1 Hylomyscus alleni
TTTTTTTTTTTTTTTTTTTGGTTTTTCGAGACAGGGTTTCTCTGAGTAGCCCTGGCTGTCCTGGAACTCACTCTGTAGACCAGGCTGGCCTCAAGAAAGTAATTCTCAAAGTAATGTTTATACAAAAGTGTGTAATTGGTATATCTGATTTAGTTTTTTGTTCGTTTTGCTTTTTGGTTTTGACACAGGTTTTCTCTGTGCAGCCCTGGCTGTCCAGGAACTTGCTTCACTCTGTGGACCAGGATGGCTTTGAACTTACAGAGATCTGCCTGCCTTTGCCTCTCAAGTGCTGGGATTTAAAGGCATGCACCACCACCACCTGGCAGTTTCTTAGCTTTGAGATAGGATTTCTCCCATGTAGTCCTAACAAGCAGAGAACTTGCTTTCTAGAGTAGGCTGGCCTCACACTCACTCACATGCTAGCCTCACACTCACTCACATGCTGGCCTCACACTCACTCACATGCTGGCCTCACACTCACTCACATGCTTGCTGCTGCCTGTATGGTGCTAGAGTTACAGGCATGAGCTACCACATCTGTCTGAAGTTTAAAATATTACAAATAAACAAAAACCCCAATTCTTTGGAATTTAAGTTTTTTTGTATATGGTAGAACAACTTTGATATGATCTAATTAATATAAACTGGTACACTGAAGACTTCAATTTGAAAGACTAAATGATTCTTTTGTTAGCTGATTTTGTAAATTACATATGTGCCTGAGTTTTATAATTTGAGTAGGAGTGTGCACACTTGCCATTATTGATATCACAGTTGATAGTTTTGGTAGAACGTGAGATGTTTGCAAATCAACTTCAGAAAGATGGCATCTTTTAGCTTGTATCTCTTTGCAGCTCCATTTGCTGCTTAGCAGCCTAACACGTACTTGAACTAAGCAGTTTAAAGTGGCCAGCTCTGACACACCAGCATCCCTAACATGCTGCTGATATAGTCAGTAGCCTGCTGGCACTTCACCCTACCTCTGTCTTGTTCTTGAATCCGCCACTCCCTTCTAGTGACCATGCACATTAGTGAGTGTTATTTTCCAGAGGTTGAGTTAAATGCCAAAGACATCAATCCCGAAGAAGAAAAGCATTGCATGTCCGGGACAGGGTTTCAGGAAGCAGAGCCTTGTGGGTTGTGTGCCTCTGAGTCCCTCCCATGCTTTGTGCTCTCTCACAGTGGTGTGCTGCTTGTGGATGAGAAGCGCCCTTGCGGGGGCAGCTGACACATGGAGAGCAGCATGATGTATTCTCTATCTAAATGCCTTCCTTAATGGTACTTGAAGATCCTTGATGGAAAGGACACTGTGGGAGTTATGACTACGTGTGTGTCCTTCTTCACAAATAAGCATTCCTCAGTTTTCTAATGACTTTTATCTTTTTTATGTGTTCATGATTATACTTGGAAAAGTCTGAGACTTGTCAGAGAAAAAGTTTAAAATAACATTTTAAATGATAAGAAAAATTGCTTTATTATTGACAATCCTCCGAATATAGAACTAAAAAATTTTGGTAAAATAGCTGTTCATATTAAAATGGCTTATTTTACTGTTTTCCCCCCCAGTAATCTATGCAGCACATATTAATCTGGGAACTTCTGTTACTAGAATTACAAGAAACAGTTACTGAGATATTGGGAAGGTGCTATGATTCGAATCTTTAAACTCAGTTTAACAGAAGTTGTTTTTAATGCACAGTACATTGAAGGCAGAAGTGAAAGTGTATTATGTATGTGTGTATGTATGTACACATGTATGCATGTGTGTATTTGTGTATGTATGTATGTGTGTATGTCCCTCTGTGTGTATGTGTGTATGCATGTATGCTCTTTGTTTTTTGTTTTTTGCTTTCACTAAAACATTGCAGGTACTTCCTCGGGTACCAGTATGTGGACACCAGGTAGAGGCCTTTTGTCAGCATTAACTAAAGGGGTCAGAGTACTGCTCATCCTTACATTTTTTTAATATTTCAATTTTATTTAAAATTAAAAATTCAAATACATGCGAGTAGAGGAAGCTATTTGTCCATCCAGCCCCAGTCCCTACCCAAAAGGGTGGGGTAGTGACCCTCCAAAATAATAGAATGTGCCAATGGGAACAAGCATGTCCAAGCTAGGGAGAGACTGGGAAGGGCACATGAGGGGAACACTCAGAGGTGGGAGCCCTCCTGTGAGAGGCCATTTCCTTTCTTGATCAATCCTCCTGGGAACACCTTCTTTACTTGGCAACAGAAGTGGCCCCCTGGCAGTGACACTGAAATGATGTTAGTGTTTTGGTCCCTATATGTTAGCCTGTTCATGATATGTGACTAGCTTCACCTGGTGTGATGCTGACCCAGGGGAAGCTCAGGGAAAGGAAGGTCACATAGCTCCTACCAGTCCCTACTGTGTGAAGCATCAACTACACCCTTCAGATCCCAGTGCTTTGCTGGTGCACTCTCAGAGCTGCTGAGGCTCGGGCTGGCAAGCAGGGACGCATCTACTACTTCTACCTGCAATCATGTCAGGTTTGTAACAGTGTCTGTGTTCAGAGCCTGCATCCTAGAAAAACCTAATCATCTCAATTTTGTCAAAGACATGCACTTTGCATATTAATATTTATGGAGGTCAGAGGCTAAACTCATGAATAGCAGTGTTCTGTCAGTTGGGTATTATTGAAATGTTTTTAGAACTAGGAGCTCTGTTGGTCTTTCATCTTCACAGAAAGTTACTGAGCATTGACTGTAGCAAATGTGGAAGGTACCTTGACCAGAAGAAAACTAACCAAAAAACCTACAAAAAGGAACAGGAGATGGGCAAAATGCACACTAGATTCAGTGTATGAAGTAAGCATGAAGCAGGGGTGCCTTGGATACTGGAGCATCAGCCTTGGGGAGGGGTGCCCTGGATACTGGAGCATCAGCCTTGGGGAGGGGTGCCCTGGATACTGGAGCATCAGCCTTGGGGAGGGGTGCCCTGGATACTGGAGCATCAGCCTTGGGGCAAGGCGCCTTGGATACTGGGACAGGGTGGGACAGGGTCTAAAAAAGTCTGGGGATAAGGTTCAAAAGGAATGGGGTTCAGAAGGCAAACTTTGAAGATCAGAGTGAGGCTGTACATCAGTGTGAGCTGTTAGTGATATTTACTTTGAAATGAACAGGTTCCTGCTTTTCTTTTCAGCTGCCAAGGGAAATAGTGTACTAGGACCTTCCTCGATGTCAAATTTAATGACTACTTTGGAAGACACTTAAGGTCCCAGGCCTATGTGATTGTATCAGGTAGACAGGCATATGTATAGCCTTGGTTTTTTTTCCTCTTTCCTGACTTTGGGAAAATGTAAATGTTATTCTAGCTGCGTCCTGCTTAGTTGGTCTCCATCAAGATGAATTAGTTCTGAAATTCCACTTGGTCTTTGCTTCTCTCTTTTCTTCAGGAGTTTTCTGGTCATATTTAATCTCTCATTTCATTGCTTTTTATTTTATCTTATGTATTTTCAGATATAGTATAACATGAAAGTATTTATCTCCCCAAATTTATTGTGAAGGTTGCACTTCATGTTAAGAGTTATATAGACTCTTGTCATTGGAAATAATATTGGAAACTGTCTCAGTCAGGGTTTCTATTCCTGCACAAACATCATGACTAAGGAGCAAGTTGGAGAAGAAAGGGTTTATTCAGGTTACACTTTGCACATTGCTGCTCCTCACCAAAGGACATCAGGACTGGAACTCAAGCAGGTCAGGAAGCAGGAGCTGATGCAGAGGCCGTGGAGGGATGTTACTTACTGGCTTGCTTCTCCTGTCTTGCTCAGCTTGCTTTTTTTAGAACCCAGGACTACCAGCCTAGGGATGGCATCACCCACAATGGGCCCTCCCTCCTTGATCACAAAACGAGAAAATGCCTTACAGCTGGATCTCATGGAGGCATTTCCTCAAGGGAGGCTCCTTTCTCTATGATAACTCCAGCTGTGTCAAGTTGACACACAAAACCATCGAGTGCAGAAACCATCAGAATAATAACACTTTGCATGCGTGGCAATGTCACTGTCTTTATTGGACTTCATTTGCCCTCCTGTAGAGCCGAAGTGGATCGCCATTGTCCCTGTTTATCCATGTGTGTGTCGATTGCTCACACAGCTATGACTGAGGTGGAGGCCTAGGAAACCCTTAGAAGATGAAGTCTTTACCTGAAATTAAGCTGGCCTGGTTTTGCATGGCAGACTTGGAAAATGGTAGTGTGTGCCTTCAAAGTAAAAACATTAAGAGAGGTGATTAAAGAGAGGACTGTGTGACATGAGAGAGATGTGCCTAAGGCAGTGCAGCCAGTGTCTGCTGCAGGCTTCTTTTTCTCTTCTCTGTGTGCTAATATGTCTGTGAGGCTGTGTTTTCCAGATTGTTGGTAAAGACTTCAAGTGACTTTAAAGTGCTATTTGCTATGCACAAGTACTTGAATTTGTATTTTTCTGTTGACTTGTAAATTAAGAAAGAACTCCTCCCACTGTCTTCCATTAGTACCTGCAGTATTCTTCTGCCATTTGTGACAGGATCACTCCCTAATTCGAGGCTTTGTGAAGCACTTCTTACATCTCCAAACATGCTTTAAAAAAGAAAGAAATTTGGATAGACAATGCTGCATGACAGTAGTTTAAATAATCATTGAAGTTATTTACTTCTGTCAAAATTCATTATTTCTCTTTCTTTGTAACTAGTGAGGATACAATGCAGTGGAGTTTATTATCCTTTTTGTAATATTCTATGTTTGTAGCACAGTATTTAATCAAAGCCAGTCAGTTTTAATTAAAGATAACCCCAAGAAATACAGTGATAGTTTTTTATTTGAAATTCTTGTATCATCCTGTATTTTAATGACTTTGATGTTCAGTAATGCACTCTTTTAAAAAGACTTTCCACCTTTATAAATCTATTATTCTCAGATTTGAGCTAGTTACTTAAAAGATAAACAGTGAGCAGACATATCTTTAGCACTCATACATTTATTACTTAAACTTTACTTAAAAAAAAAGACTGAAAGTGCTGCTCAGAGAGCTGTCGATGGCTGACCCCCTGTTTCAGAGCTGCAGATCCTTCTGTGAGAAGATGACATTTACCTTGAGACTGGAAGAGTAAATGATCTCTAGCGCCGACAGAGTCGGGGAAGCACATGACTGGCATGTGCAGAATGTGTGTGAGGTGCACAAAGGACCTTCGTGTTGAAGAAGAGGTAGGAGGGTGGCTAAGCAGCATAAGGCTGCAGAGGCCTGCTGGGGACAAGATTGGAAGGGCACACGGGATGGGGAGATCTGCAGCCTGCAAGGCAGGAACAGATGGCTTTTCTTCCCAGGGCAGTGTGCTTTACGTAGTGGAGTGATGACAGTCTAACAGTGGAAGCCTGTTTTCAGTCACCGATGGATGCCATTCTCTCTGGTGTGGTCTCTCTTCCTGGAGACTGCTGCTCTCAAAGAGTTTCTGTGGGAGTTCACGTTCCAAGTGTATAAATAGGAACATATGATTCTTTCAACTTTTTAAATATCAGTGACAACTTACCTTAAACTCTTTCTTGCCTTTGGTATTTTGTTGTTACTTGGCAAAATGTCATAGAGATTTTATTCTTAAGTAAATGAAAGCACTTACTTTGGGGCTCACAGTTCCAAAGGGTGTGGGCATGGTGGTAGGCGTGATACTGGAGCAGAACTTGAGGGCTTACATCTCTCTGATCCACAGCAGGGAGAGGGGGGAGAGAGAGAGACAGAGACAGAGACAGAGACAGAGACAGAGACAGAGAGCAGAAATGCTGCTATAGGATTTTAAAACCTCCAAGCTCTCCCCCAGTGACTCAGCTCCCCTAACAAGGCCAGCTTCCTACTCCTTCCCAAACAGTTCCACTAACTTAGAACCAAGCATTCAAATATATTAGTCTGTGAGGGCCATTCTCATTCAAACTTCCACATTCCACTCCCTGGCCCCTCAGGCTTGTAGCAATATCATAATGCAAAACATGTTCAGTCTGGGATCAAAAGTCCCCATAAGTCTTTCACTGCTTCAACACTGTTTTAATGTCCTAAGTCTCATCTGAGACTCAGTCTCTTAATTGTAACCATCTGTAAAGTCAAAAAAAGAATTCCATACTTCTCACTCATTCTAGAAAGGAGGGGAGGAGCACAGTGAGGAAATGCCAGCTCCAGAGCAAGGTCCAGTCTCAGCAGGGAAACTCCAGTCCTGTAGCTCCGTATCTGATGCCAGAGGGCTGAGATGGCGCCGTCCTTCCAACTTTGCTGACTGCAACACACCTTTCTCTAAAAGATAACTTAGTGTATATAGTGCATATATAATAATACATATGTAATAGAATATTTTCTTTTATTCTCAGCAGTTACATATTATGTTTATGCTCTACTTGATAATGAAGAATGTTTCAGTAAAAAAGTTGTATATTAGGCTGGGCGGTGGTGGCGCACGCCTTTAATCCCAGCACTTGGGAGGCAGAGGCAGGTGGATTTCTGAGTTTGAGGCCAGCCTGGTCTACAGAGTGAGTGCCAGGACAACCAGGGCTATACAGAGAAATTCTGTCTCAAAAAAAAAAAAGTTGTATATTTTTTGTCATATTTGTTGACTAAATTCTACTCTTGAATATCTAAATAGGTATAGTATAGAAAAGATTTATGAATTTTTTAAAAAAATCATCTTTAGAAGAAAAATATCAATAATAATTACATCCTACCTCTAGAAATTTCTAGAATGGATCATGGCAACCCATGAAGCTTGTGTGTCTCAAAGCCTTCATATGAGTTTATAAGTGGCCAAGCAAACCTCATCTGAAATTTTGAGCTAAATGGAGATTTCACTCCATATTAATAAAATGACCAGGCTCACTCCAAGTCGTTTTGTGGAAGACAGGGCATTCCACTTGATGAGTAAGAATGCCAGAAAGTATATTCTTATCTTTGCAGAGTTTTTCCTTTGACCAGATGTCTCTCATCCCAGGTTATGTGGTTGTGGAGTCAGGATTTTTTTTTTTTTTTTTTTTTTAGGAAACTGTAGTCCATTGGGGGATCAATCTCTCCCAAAACACCTGAGGGTCCTCGGCTGTCACCGCTGACACTCTGAAGGCCTCAGAGCACTTGAGATGCACTCACACTGTCACTTAGAAAGCAGTGCACTGTGGGTGAGTTTTGCCAGTGGAAACATGGCTGCTCTAAGCTGGAGTCACTTATGGCTCTTAGCTCCCACTTTACTGCTCACAGCTGTATAGCTTTGTAAGTAAATGAAATAATATGTGCAAACAGTGTGACATCAGCTGAGCACTCTAGACTCTTATTACAGTCGTCACTGTTGCTTAAATAATCTCTCCTGGGCATAATGTGCTGGATAGTTTCATGTCAATGTGGCAGAAGCTATCGTCATCTGAGAGGAGGCATCCTCAGTTGAGAAAAGTCTCCATAAGCTCCAGCTGTAAGGTGTTTTCTCTTACTCGAGTATTGATGGGGCAGGGCCCAGCTCATTGTGGGTGGGGCCACCCATGGGCTGCTTGTCCAGGGTTCTACAAGAAAGCAGGCTGAGCAAGATGAACAGCAAGCCAGTCAGCAGCATCCCTCCACAGCCTCTGCATCAGCTCCTGCCTCCAGCTTCCTGCCCTGTTTCAGGCCCTGCCGTGGTTTCCCTCAGTGGACTCTGATTCAGGATGTGTAAGCCAAAGAAACCCTTCCCCAAATTGATTTTGGTCATGGTGTTTTATCGCAGCAGTAGAAAAGTAACCTAGCCATGTAACCTGAAATATGGATTATATTTTTAACTCACTGGGCAATTAGATTCCTGTGCGTCCAGATAATTGATGATAGATGATCCATGCTCTTTTGAAATCTTATTGTTTACAAAGCATTTGAACTTAGATTGTTGAGCTAGAATTTTAAGTAGTTATAAACTGTCTGAGAACTTTTTAGTTCCTCTCACTTTAGCACGCCCAGCCAGAGCCTGCTTCCTGTGTGCAGTCAAGGATCTCCCTGAGTGCACTGCAACACACACTGGACACCTTACTTAAAATACCACGAGGAGACGGTGACATCTGTGTGCCACTCTGCTTCACAGTTCTCTAGCTTGAACTTTGTAGATGACAATGTCATATTGCAATGTCAGAGGATGGATACTCCTGTCACAGTATTAAGAACAATTGAATTTTTTTTAATAGGATGCTGCTAATTCATAAGTCAGTATACTTGCAATGATGAACATTTTAGATTCTTTGGGGGAAATTGCATACACGTAAACAAAGTAGAATTACAAATAGCAGCTTCTATGGACTATATTTCAAGAAATGCAGCTAGAAATATAGGAGATAATGTGTTTCTGAAATGCAATATGAAATATACATAAGAAGAATGGACTGGGGAGGCAGATGGTCCAGTCAAGCTCTCAGGTGACACACTCAGCTGACAGCAGGAAATGGTCAAGGCTAGAAGACAACAAGGCAGCAGATGGCGAAGGGAAGTGAGAGCCGTCAGAGAGCAGGGCAAATGGAATAGCAGTTCCTGAAATGGCTGCGAGTGGCAGGCCAGAGTGTGCGTGACGGCGTCAGACAATCAGACGTTTGGGGGAACCCTCTCAACCCCTGTTACTGAAGATAAATTTATAAGTGACTTAATCTTAGGAGTTGAGGTGGGAAGATAAAGCTATGAAGACTAGTATCTGAGTCCAGTTTGTGTGCTGCAAGAGTTACAGGGAAAATGAAGGTAATACTGCCAAAGAGATGTGCATGTCAGTGATCTTCCAGAACGCTCGGCATGCCAAGATAGGGTTGATGGGCCACTGAGTCATCCTTTGAGAAAGAGCAGCGATAAGAAGGGTCTTCTCTATTTGAATATTGCTTTACTAGCCAAAGAAATAAAATACAAAATTTAATGCCATTTGCAAAAGATTTGCTGCCATATGTGTTTTAATTAATACCTGTAACTTTGAATGCAGGACAGACGTAAAAGTTGTTTTATCTGTCTGATCTTTAGGTATGTATCAGGCTTTTGAACAATTCTAAGGAAGCACCTCAGGAACACTTTAGAGAACCAGTGTTAGGTAAAATAAAGCATTTGTTGAGTGCAAGGTAAGGTAGGACCTTTGGCAGTAGGCCTACATCCTTTTCTCTGTAAATGCCAAGTGATCCCTTTTTAATACTGCACAGAGAGCTTTCATCTCCCGTTGGTTCATCGAGGAGTTGTACCCAGAGCTTTTGTGGTTGAGCATGTGTCTTCCCTTAGAAGAGATATAGCTCTGGAATTACTAATGACAAAAAACTTAAGAAATTTAAGGTTCCCTATAAAGAGCAAAACAATAGCTTCAAAATACAGTGTTATGTGAGCCATGTATTTCACTGATAAGAGTCCATAAGCGCAACTGCTAGAGAAACAAGATGCCTTTTATGTGGATTGTAGAAAAAGAAGGATAGACGTAGCTTGTAGTTACTGTGATTTAGAATCGTGGTTCGGAAGGCTGCTATGCTCACCACTATCCACCAATGCCTCACTAGCAGGACTAGAATTTGGAATGAGACAGGGAGTAGAGAAAAAGTAGGTTATTTAAAATCTAGATACTTTTTTTCATATGGTATAGAAAACAAAGCAAACTTAAAATCATGAAAAGGACATTGAATTTCAAGCATCTTCAGTAATGGAAGATATTTTGGAGATTAGTAAAGTCACTTGTTAACACAAGTATGGTATGCTCCCAGTTATCCTTGAGACCCAGGAACAATTGGTTCCAGGTTCCCTGTGCATACACGCCTACAGATACTCAAATCACTTGTGCTAAAAAGGTTCAGTATTTGCATATTACATATAGACATCCTCTTAATTTAAATATTAAATTACCTACAGTACCCTAATATAATGTTAAGACATAATAATTATGTAGTATCTTTTAGAGGCTAATAATAAAGAAATGTCTACACATGCTTAGTACAAATATATAGTGTTAAATATATTTTCAATCCACACATGGTTGAATCCTTGGATACAGACCCTTAGACCCAAGAGCTAAATAGAATTTAGTTTGTTTCATGTACTTTTAGTGTGGCTCAGAACATACATTGAAATTTTTATATACATTGACAAATAATTATCAGATATTCAGTTTATGGTTCCTTTGAGATTCTATTTACCATAAATTTTAAAGCCTAAGCTCTGTGTGACTATATTCCATTAATAATTCACTATCAGTAAAGCTGGTCTTCAAACCACACTCACCTTTGCGTTAGTGCTTCTCCCTGGTGCAGGTTCCAGTGCAGAACACTGCATTTAGCTACACTTGTTTTACTTTCCTGTAGATGGAATTCCTCAGTCTCGCTTCTCATGGTCTTGGTAGAGTGAAGGAAAGGTACTTACCTGAGGGTCACCTGACCTTACTGGGCGATGGAAAGGTACCACACAGGCTTAATTCAGATTACACCTCATTCTGTCAGACGGTAGTCGGTGACAGCACACAGTGCCCCTGGTGATGCGACACAGGAATAGTCTTTTGGTATGTCACGTGGTTCTGACTGTCTATACCAACCGCTCTTTTTTCCTGTGTCCCCGAGAATGTACCATGATCCTAGAAAAGGAATTACTTTAAAATATACCATGTCCTTGGGGCTGGAGAGATTAGTAGATGGTAACATTTGTTCCCTTCCCAGAGGACTGGGGTACAGTTCCCATTACAGCACCAACATGAGGATTCAGAAAAATATGTAACTCCAGGTCCAGGAGACCCAACACTCTTTTCTAACCTTTTCAGGAACCAGGCACATACATATATGCAGGCAAAACATTCATAGACATAAAATAAAATAAAAAATATTTAAAATATACTATGCCCTATTTTAGAGTCTATAACAATATGTAGACCTATCTTTTTAAAGCCCTTTAAAAAGTGAATTTTTTTTATTCTTTCCTATTAAAAACCAGAGAGTATGTAAGAAAGAGAATTAGAGGTTTTTTAAAATTATGTTTCACTAATGACATAAAATAATTACAGAAGGCATATATAATAAATAGTATAGATACCATATGTACAAAGTTGATAATGGAAAGTTAACTTTTGAATTGGAAAACTGGGGAAATAGAGCTTAGCTATGGAAACCTTCACATAACATGGCTGTATGATTCTGTCCACATAAGTGGCATGTCCCTTCTGAACTTGTGTCCCTGGCCTCCTCTTAGCATCTAAAGTATCAGTTTTGAATGTGTCACTTGTGTTACCAAATCCTTCATCAGTGAGGTGAATGACAAAGATCCCTGAGGTCACATCTCCTTGTACAATATGTTCAGGGTTAAATAGTTACTTGATGTTTACAATTTAACGTTTAAATGTCACTAAAAATGTAAATGTCACTACATTTTGGTGAACATGTTTGTACTCAATGGCCTTTTCTGCTCTCTGGCATATTTGCTCTGTATTCTACTCTCCAAGTATAATAAACAGAACCTTTCTGTTCTGTGCTGGAGAACGGACATGGTACAGTGGTTTGCAGGTTGCCCTGATTTGAAAGGACAGTCAGAAGTATTTCTCAGAGAAATCAGTGCTCTGAGTTCCTGAGTGTTCCCAGGACTTTAAACCTTCATAATTGTGGTGTTTTCTTTTTGTTCTCGTTGTTAAAACAAATTCACACAGATGAAAACTTTTATTTCACAAAGTACCACCAAAAGAGTAGTAAGGTCACGTGTGGCCTTAGGGTTCAGAATGGTAGTGCGTGCTTCTTCCAGGTCGCAGTGGGGCCTGGACTGCTTCAGGTACCTAGTGGTCATAAGGACTGCTTTGTTACCTGTGGACTCAGAAACAGTCTCTAAGAGAATCTTGTAGAAGGTGGATTGCAAATCCCTGCGTTGACTTTCATGATTGTTCTAACCAAGGCCTGCTGACTCCAGAGTTTAAGTCAGCACACGTGAGGCCGTGTCCTAGACTAAAGTAGTATAGTAAAGGGTGATCTTTTCCTGAGCTCCTCAGGGCACCCTTCCTTGCTTCCACCTACCTTTTGTTCAGCCATGATGTTTCTTAATTGTCTGCCATGCATTTACACCTTGGTCTCCTTGGACCTTGGGCTTCGTGGTCACATTACTTTCTTCTCTGAAGCTCTCTCTGTCTCTGAATTCTAATCTCCAATTCCTGCCTTCCTCTGTTGTCTGCAGTTCTTTGTATAGGCTTGAGGGTTATGGTCTTTGCTGTCATTCTTACTCAGTCATGTTGGTGAGACTCTAGGGGTGTAGCTTCTAATATTGTACAGACACAGTCTCGCAGCAAACTCCTTCTCTGTTGGCTTGTATAATCTTTTTGACCTCTAGTCCACAATGTTCCCTGAACCTTAGGTGTGGATATGGATGGCTGTATCCATTGGGACTGGGCTCCGTAGCTCTACATTGTAATCGGTTGTGATTTTTGTAGTGGTCTCCATCTGCTACAAAAAGAAGTTTCCATTATGAGAGGTAAACTCTGTATTTAACTGTGGGTATAAAGACAAAGGTTTATAAGTTTGTTGTTAGGGGTTATGATGATATAGTAAATTAATGGTTGTTGAGTCTCCTCTAATAACCATGACTTGACTGGAAGTAGGTTTACAGTATCAGGCATGACCCCCCTCTTGTGGAGCAGGTCCAATTAGAGAGTTTGTTACTGCTGAGGAACCTAAGACACTCTTAGGATCATCGTGCCATGCTGTCATTGGTGTGGTTCATAGCTGTCATAGCCTGCAGGATGCCTCTTGCTACCCTGAAGGCTAGCCCTCAGGGAGGGGCCATTGGGGTCAGTTCCAACTCAGAGGCCTCTGGGCTTGCTCTGAAGCCTATGGTTTCTTTAGCTCTGGGGATTAGCCAGGAGCACTAACTTTATGTTTTGGTGGTGGTAATTGTGTTCTCAGAGGTACTTTGTGTTTTCGTAATATTTTCCCATCCTCTTTCTGTCATCCTCTCTGCAGCCCAAAATACTGTTTGCTGTGGTTTCCGCAGGTTTGGTTTGTTGGCTGTAGTTGTTTCGACTGTTTATATCTCCGCAAGCTTTCACCCCGCATTGCTGTTGACAGATTTCCTGGGTGTACTAGTCTCGTCTGGCCATCATAGTCTTTCGGGACTCGGAATGCATCACTCCAGGCTCTCTGGCTTTCAAAGTTGCCATTGAGAAGTCGGCTGCTATTTGATGGGTTTTCCTTTATACCTTACTTGAGTTTTTTTTTTTTTTTCTGTTCAGTGTTCTATACTCTATCTTTGTTATATATTCTTAGTATTTTAACACTACAGTATCATGAAGATTTTCTTCTTTGGTCTTGTCTGTAGTTTCTGTATTTGTATCTGTATCGTTCTGTCCTTTTCTAGTTTGAAAAAGTTTTTTTCTATGATCTTGTTAAACACCTGGTTTGTGCCCTTGATTTAAGATTCTTCTCCCTTATGTATGCCTATAATCTGAAGGATTTCATTTTGTGGGGTCCTACATTTTCTGTTCCTTGCTTATGTGGTCCAGATCCTCTAGTTTTCACTGAGTCCTATTGTCTTCTGTTGATGCGTTCCACTTGTACGACTCTCCTGTGAATTGCCTAGTTGGGCTCCTGGGGTTTCGGTTTCATCTGCATTACAACCTGAGTTTTTGTCATGTTTCTGTCTTGGTTAAATTCACTCCCAGGTCTATGTCTTTTTTAAATTTCTTGACGTCTTTAAGGAGGTTTATGACTGTTCTTTTAAATTCCATGTTCTGGAGTTCATCTACATTATGATTGGCATGCATTTGTACAGGATTAGTCAGATACTGGCTTGATCTTTCATGTTGTTATTTCTGTGATGAGCTCTGGGCATGTGACTTCTTTCTAGTTTTGAATGTATTATGGATAAAGTAGACTGAGGAAGAAGAGGATAAAGTAGACTGAGGAAGTAGGCGGGGTCAGTTGTGTCTAGAGTTGGGAATGTCTTTGATAGAATTAAGTCAGGTGGACGGAGGAGACTAATCTAGTAAACAGGATATACTTCCTATTCCAGGCTAGCATGCAGGGGTAGATAGCTCTGAATAGAAATGTTTGATATGATGTAGGATGTTTTTGTTGTTTTATGGATGGGCGGAAAGGATCCTGTCTCTTACCCTAAAGTTCCTTTGCATGGGGGAAGAGAAAGCCAGACTAGGCTGATGGGCTGGTTTTGAGATTCAGGCTAAATCCCAGAAGGCAGACCTGGGAATTTTGAGTATGGAGTGGCTTGGTGGAAGTGTAGAAAAGATACATGTGGGTGGATGCGGGAAGAACAGGGCCTGACAGAAGCCTAGAAATTGGCTTTGTTGTAGGAGGAGGTAGCCAAAGTAGGCTGGGTCCCTGGTTATGAGACCCACACTAAATATGGCCAGTCTGGAGTGGAAATGAGAATTGGATTGTAGGGGGTACTCACCAGGCTAGACCTGGGAGGAGGATGTGTGAGTCTAGGTATAGAATGAGCCATGTGAATCTCTTTTTTTTTTTTTTTCCTTTTTTTTTTAAAGATTTATTTATTTATTATATGTAAATACACCAGAAGAGGGCGTCAGATCTCAATACCGGTGGTTGTGAGCCACCATGTGGTTGCTGGGATTTGAACTCTTGACCTTCCGAAGAACAGTCGGTGCTCTTCCCCACTGAGCCATCTCACCAGCCCCCATGTGAATCTCTTGATGCTGCTCTATCCCTAAACTCATATAGCTTCATCCTACAGATGAGAAACTGATGCCCAGTGAGATCAACGAATTTGCTACCCAATATCCCACACTTTGTAACCAGGACAAGGTCAAGTTTAAATCTAGATGGTATCCAAAGCTAATTTTCTTTATTAGAACACAGCTCTAAAACCAAGAGTATAGTTGGCTTATCAGAGACACTCTTAAATAAATTCCATGGGGCTGCCAGAGCTGAAGCACAGAATTTCAGATGTTGGTAGAAGTGAGTCAAAAGAGAAACCTAATCAGCTTTACCAGGTTCACAGTGAGCACAGGATGTAAAACCTACTCTCAACCTGGGACATACATACATAGTGAGTCCTGATGCCTGGGGACTGCCCACTGTGCATGTGGAGTTGTATATAGTGCAGTTAATACAATTAGAGTTTACATCATCTCACTGAAGGGAGGTCAGAGGTCATGAAAAGCCTCAACACAACTATTTAGAATCTCCACAGGAGTAGAACAATTGCATAGGCAACCTTTAGGAACCAGTTCATTTCCAGTTGGGAAGGAAGGTTAGAATCCCTGGCATAGATTACTTTCTAGGCACAGTGTCTTGTAGATTGAGTGACAAGAACTGAAGCAGATATTAGTTTTCTATGCTTAGCTTTAACTAACTTTGAGATACACAACTTGATTAAAACTGATGGTTTTCAAGAAGTGCAAACAGAAACAAGATTGAGTTGGAGATTTGCTTAAGAGTATATTGTAACTGCAGGTTTTTCCACGTATGTACAAGTTCCTCAAAATAATGACTATGGAACTTAATATTTCAGGAATAAATGCCTAGGCCGAAAGCTTTGGCCAGTTCCCTGACGAGCTCAGAGCTTAGTCACCCGTTCACCCGTTCTGACGAGCTCAGAGCTTACTCACCCGTTC
>JADRCC010158123.1:0-12938 GCA_019843855.1 Hylomyscus alleni
AGAGAGAGAGAGAGAGAGAGAGAGAGAGAGAGAGAGAGAGAGAGAGATGATCTGATGTAAACCTACATAGGCCATGTCCATGATACATTAGTCTGATTTCATATAAGCTTTACTCATGTTGATTTATTTTGTCTTGCTTTTCAAGTGTGTTCTAACCCCTCTGGCTCTTACACTCTTTCAACTTTGTCTTCTTTAGGGGTTACCTGAGTTCTGAGAAGAGGGATTTGATGGGGATATCCCATTTAGCTGTATGTTCCAAAGTCTCTCTCTGTGTAATTTCTTTCTGTGGGTCTCTGTATTTGTTCTTATCTGTTACAGGAAGAAGATTCTCTAATAATGAATGAATAAGGCTCTGATCCTAGATCTGTGGACTATCTTGTCTCTGGTTCTTGGTCACTTAGCCAGTATTGGGTATAGGTTCCATCTCATGGAATGGGACTTAAGTCAACTCAGACACTGGTTGGTTACTTCCACAAGCTTTGTACCACCATTGCACTAGCATATTTTGCAAGAACAGTACTGTAGATGAAAGATTTTGTGACTGTAATTATTTTTTTTATAATTCTCTTTTGGTAGCCTGAAGAGTACCTTCCTGCACCAAACACACAAGAACATAGGGCTGAAGGTTTTATGTAGGCAAAGCTTACCCTCTCCACATTCAGTGAGTTATATGGATATTATTGTCAGCAATGGGGTTTTCCTGTTCATTTTCAGTCTGTAACTCATCTTGGCAACTGTCTGGGTTGTTTGGGGGATTTCCATGGGACACTTTGGCCAACAATTCAATTGGATGTAACCCTGTCCTGATATGGGATGCTCTGTTTGGTGACTTGGGATGTTTTCTTCTTATTCAAGGGGGATTTGGGGAGAAAACAAAAAAGTACAGAGCTACAAACAATTTGAAGAGATATGGATACTATCTTTAGTTATTTTACTCAGTATTAAATATATAGTCTCACACATTCAAATTATTCTGAGAGTCGCAAGTTATTTCTTTGCTTTATGCTAACTTTTTAAGTCTCGAGGCCCTGTGATTAAAAAAAAAAAATGTTCACAGGTAGAAATAAAAAGAGGTGACGGAAAATTCATGAGACCAAATGACTCAAAGGAGAATATAAGAATACTATTTTCTCAAGATTCAGAGCCTGGGAGATGGTTCTATGAATAAAGGGCTTACTGTTCAAGTATGGAGACCAGTGGTTGGATTTTCAGAACCCATATATAAACCAAGAAGGCAATGTGGCCACCTGTAATCCCACCATTCAGGACACTGACAGGGAATCCAAAGAATAAACTGGCTGGTCAAAATATTCAGAATTGGTGAGTTCCAGGTTCAAGGAGAAATCCTGTCTCTATAAATAAACTAGTGAATAATCAGAGAAGGGACTTGATATTAACTTCTGATCTGCATATCCACATGCAATCACATGCACACTGCATACATGTGAACAAACACCAAAAAAGACACAAAGAATGTAAATAAATTTTCAAAACAGTTTTAAAATTTTCTTCTCATCTGTCATAATTCCAGGTGTAATTTTCAAGTTATTAGTTGGAGGAGGCATTTAGTGTAATCCAAAGACAGACTTGAGGGAGTCTATGACTATCATGCAATGCTATGTACATATTTTCGACTTAGTGTAGATATGCACTGTAAATTTATTCTCACAGAAAGGTTTCATTAGATTCTCAGGGATGTGAGACCACAAAAATAAGGAATTGTTTCTTGAGACTTGGGTGAGGTATAAGCTGTCTCAAGATCAAAGGATCTAACCCTTTGACTTGCAAATGAACCAAAAAGGAAAGAGGGGGAGTTGAGTTTGGAGCACCTCAGGAAGTAAAGGGGTCTGGCACTTTCCCAGAGACTAGTACTGAGAAAGGAAACTTCATGACAGCCTAGTCACCAGGGAAATGGGA
This sequence comes from Hylomyscus alleni, assembly GCA_019843855.1. Lineage (NCBI taxonomy): Eukaryota > Metazoa > Chordata > Mammalia > Rodentia > Muridae > Hylomyscus > Hylomyscus alleni. Next base: position 1,918 of record JADRCC010158123.1, read on the forward strand.
AAACGTTCTATTGGAGTGGAGATTGATGAGTGGAGAGAGGAAAGTTGGGACTGATACCAAAAAGAAGTTTCTAGCATCAGTCAGCTGCAAAACAAAATGAGCTTCCCTTTTCCTACATGTTCTTCCAAGTCTCGTAAATCCTCAGCCCATATTCTGCAAAATACAGCCAGAAGAACAACCCTACTCCAATCTGGACCAGTGATCCCAGGGATGCAGCTGGTCAAAAATCCTATGGATACTTTCCCAGGATCTACACTGGGCTGCAAGCTGCTGATAAGTACTAATGCCCTGGTCTTCTAAGTCCACATTAATGCAGGATCATAGACCACCTTGATGATCATCTTTATATCACTTTGATTAGACATTGAATGGAGTTGAGTGATCTGTGCTGGTTCTGCTGCTGCATTGACCTAATGATAAGGCTGTTGTCTTAGTTAACGTAATTACTGGTTCGATGAAAGACCATGGCTAAAAGCAACCTGGAGAGGAAAGCATTTAATTTCACTTATACATCCACATTACTGTTCATTGAGGAAAGTCAGGGCAGGAACTCAAGCAGGGCAGGAACCTGAAGAGGACAGAATACAAAAGCTATGAAGGAGTGCAACTCTACTGGCTTGCTCATCCTACTTATATCACCTAGGACCATGAACCCCAGGATGTCACCACCCACACTGAGCTGGCCTCTCCCACCAGTCAAAAACTACCCCCAGAGACTTTTCCATAGGCCAATTTAAAGGGGGTACTTTCTCAATTAAAATGTCCTCTTCCAAAATGGCTCTAGTGTGTCAAGTTGACATAAAATGAATCAGAATAGCTTCCTTCCATGTCTCCTTTGTTGAAAAAAATACTGTCCCAAAATGGTTCTTCTCTGGTAATAACAGAGATGCAAGGGACCATCGGAAATCCTCAAACCTACTCTTGGAACAAGTACATTGTCATTTGTGCTCAACCTTTCAATTAACAAGTCATATGACCAAAGCCAAAGCCACATGGCAAGGCATATATCCTTCCTTTTTGGAAGGAGCAGCTGCAAAGCCACTTTGGCTTGGGTATGTTCAGAGAGATATAGGAAGCAAAATGCAATCAACTGTCTGTATTGCTGAAGCTAGGTTTTAGTCAGTACATGCATCACATACCCCACCATCTGTGAGTTTCCTAGTTCATGAGAAACAAGCTTGAATGACTGGTGTCATTCAGGAGAGGGCAAGATAGACTGGGATCAATCAGTAATCACCTTTGTTTCTTCCTCATAACCCTTAATAATACATCATGTGCAATATTCAGAGCATAAAATGCCAGGAAAAAAAAACACCTTTGTTGTACCTCTTCACACAGACCAGAGTTTTCAATATAAGCATTTTCAGTAGCTTGTCCCAGGGGAACACTCAAAGGGAACTTATATAAAGTGAACTCTCCATATAGATAGCACACTGAGCACTATTTTATTGGTTATGCCACATAAGAAGTGAGGAAGCTCTCCATTTTCCAATGTTTGAAGTTCAAATAAAATAAAATTCTGCAACCATTGCCTGTGATTGCACCTGTCTCATTGGTTTTGCAGGTCTATGTAATTCAGCGGATAGCTGGATGATTGTGCCCAACATCAAGCAGAACCACTATACTGTGCACGGCCTACAAAGTGGCACCAAGTATATCTTCATGGTCAAGGCCATCAACCAGGCAGGCAGCCGCAGCAGTGAGCCTGGGAAGTTGAAGACAAACAGTAAGTGCTGTGAACTCAGCTAAGCTGCCATCTTATATTTGCTTGCCTCTGAGACTAAGATTACTCCCCACCTTTCTTTTATGTTTTCCGTCTTGGGCCTCACTGAGAGTCTCAGAAAAGTAAATGAAGAACCAGTGTGAAATACTGAGGTTCCCAGCAACTACATCTAGGTTCTAAATTTGATTCTGTCTTCTAGGCTGAGTGGCCATTGACTTCTCTGCATATCGTTGCTCTTATTTCTTGAGAAAACAATTCTGGAGAAGTTCTTTTGAGAAACAGAACAGGTGTTTATAAAGTTGACACAGAGCAAGCCTCTATAAATGGTAGATAGGATCTTTTTTTTTCTATATCAAAAAACAAGTTCATAACTCTATCTTCAGACATTCTTTATTCTGATCAAAATGTAAGTCTGGGTCTGTAATTCTCAATCAGGGGGCAAATCAATCTTTTCTACCATAACACAAGCCCATGTAGGATTTAATAATTTCTGGAGACATCTTTCTGGTTTATCACAATGGAGGACAGTGCTACTGGCATGAAATGGGCAGGAATCAGGCATAGCAAACATCTATGGTATACAGAATAGTTCCTATCACAAATGGTGCAGCCTAAGATGTTGCCTTATGGTTCTGTCATTTTCCTATTGCTGTCACTGTCTCTGTCTACATGTGTTTTGTTTTATCCTCTCTTCTTTCTTTACATCTTTTGATCTAGAAATATTATGCTATATAAATATGGTGGCAGTCGTGGGCTTGCTAGTCAACAGAACAATAAAGGAGTTTTCAAAAGAAGCTCCCCCTTAACCATATCCTTGTTTCCCAGGGCATAGTAACATATGTGTTAACTTAAGGACAAGCAGAGGGTAGAAGAAGAGCACTGGATTAAGCATGAGAAAGCTGAGATCCTGCCACATGATATCTATGTGGCTATAAGACATATATATATTTCTTAAACCACTTTATTTTGTAATGATTTTAGATTCCCAGAAAAACTACAGAGATGCCCATATACACTTTACTTAGCTTCCCTTAGTATCACCATCTTATATAACCTTGACACATTTGTCACAACTAAGAAGTTAGCATTGGTACAATTCCTCTTGCCTAAGCCCTAGGCTTTATTCAGATTTTTACAGTATTATCTCTAATGTTCAGTCCCTGTTGCAGGATCTAATCTAAGAACCCATATCACATTTAGTGGTTTTTTTTCACTTCACCTTTTTCTCATTTTTTAAAAGAAGTTTTTGGTTCTTCACGTTTTTTGGAGGGTTAGGGGGTGGGATGAGACAGGGTTTCTCTGTATAGACCTAGCTGTCCTGGAACTCACTCTGTAGACCAGGCTGGCCTCGAACTCAGAAATCCATCTACCTCTGTCTCCCAAGTGCTGGGATTATAGGTGTGTGCCACCACTACCAGGCTGGTTCTTCACTTTTAAAAAATGAAAATATGTAGCCACATTTAGAAGTTGTCAGAAAGAAAAATTTGAAACAATTTTGAGAACATATTTATAATATTATGTCATGCTTTGTTAAAACCATGTAGCACATGGAAATGAATGCAGTCACACTCATTTCAACAGCTTTTTATTTACACTTGAGCATGCATTTTGTCTTTCAAAAATATTGGAGTTCCTAAATTTTAGATGCTATGCAATGAGCTGAGGATACTGTGACATCATTCAACTCCTTCAGATGTTCTTCTCTTGAGGGATTTGTAGACTTTTGGAGAAGACAGAATACTAAGCCATAGTTATCACTACATTTCTGAAGTTTGTAATGGCAGTAACCCTTGAAAGTGTTTGATATTCAGAAGTACATAACCGTTCATAGTCATGATGGCTTTTCAGGGTGAGATAAGATTTAGGGGATATGAGGAAAGGGAAGTGTTCCATGACAAGAGAACAGCATGTGTAAAGGCCCAAAGAAAAGCAGATTATGTCTATGGAACAAAAAAAAAAACAATCAGCATGATAAAAATTAGAAATTGGGAGGATAACCATGCCAGGAAGTTTAAGACAAAACCATACAGTAAAACTAGGCACACTGATGCATACCTCTAATCCCAGCACTAAGGCTAGTGAAGAAGGATCCCAAGTTCCAATCCATCTTGGACTCTGTAGTAGAACAAAGCCCAGTAATATACATACATGAGCATATGCATGAGTGCATACACACACACACACACACACACACACACACACACACACACATATTTTTAAAAAGTAAAAATTAGTCAAGCCTATTCTCCTACCTACAGGAAGATTCTAAAATCAAGGCCAGCTTAGTCTATAGAGTGAGTTCAAGACCAGCCTGTCAGATATAGCTCAGAATATAACTCAGTGGTAGAGTGATTGGCTAGAATGTGTGAGCCCGTGGTTCCAATGCCCAGCATCACAAAATAAAAACAAACAAAACCAGATGGTAAACCCATTAAGGGTCATGAGGCAGTTGGATTTTTGAAAATAATGTTTGAGGAGAGATAAGTTGACAGGTTTATATGTTAGAGGCTGGGTGAGGACTTGTGAAACATAAAGCTTTGTTGCACTTTGATGTGGTATATGGATTAAAATAAGGAAGACTTTCAACTGGTAAATATATCCAGAAATCATTACGAGAGTTGTCCAAGCAGAAGCATAGTAGCCAGAATAAGACCTTTACAAATGGTCTGATGACTTAAGTTCTTTAGTAATACAATGAATTTCCTTCTCAAGCTAATTCGTCATCATTGAAACCAAAGCCTGAAAGTTGGTAAGAATGGGCAGTGGTTTGTTTGGGAAAGGCATCTGTGACCCAGACAGAATACAGGGCTCAGGTCCCACTAAAGCTGGCAAGCCCCTGCTGTGTGTGTGTGAGTGGCTGAGGAGCGAGTGAAGGCAAGAAGGGTGTTGCAGGCAATTTCTGTCCATTCCAAGCCTCATCTTTCTGAACATTCGACTATTCATCACTGGCAAGAGGTCACACAGCACTCATGCCTATGTAAATGGTTAGCTCCAAGATGGATTTTTTTCCTGTTCTGCCTATTGCTGTCAAATTATTTTTACTCATGTTTTTCACCTTAAAAAAATTGGGAATATTTTAAGAAACCTTATCCCTAACAGTTGCTGGCATGAATGTCCCTTGAGATTATTATTTTTATTTTTACAAGAGGAGTTAAATTTAAACTTTAAAATTTAAACTATAGGTATAATCCATTAGGTCTGACAGCCTCTGACAATCCCTGCTACCTTCTCAGGCCTTGAAGGTTTTTTCTTTTAAATCAGGCTTATATTCTTTTATTCTTTTAAATCTTGTTTATTTATGCTTAGTGTGCAGGCATCAGTTTTATATTCATGTATAATTTCCATATGTTGGAAGTTTAAGTTTATCATAATACCAAAATGATACATATAGAAATAGATTTAAATAATTTATAAGAACTAACTTCAAACATTCATAAAATACTGAAGGTTTCAATAAGATACAAATATAGCAAAAAATTCCTTTGAGAATTTCAGATACTAGTACAGTATTTACATCATTTTCCTCTCCCTTTTCTCCTTGCAATTCTTCTACATTCCTCCTACTCCTTCCCAAATTCATAACCAGTAATTCTTTAATTATATGTCTTATACCCAGGAACACACACACGCATGTTTATAAATAACACATTCCAAGATCATTTACTGCTAGTCGTATGTGTCTAAGGTGACCTCTTTGGATTGACTAACCTATCAGAACGCTTGCCCCCACAGAAGACTGATTCTTACTTTCTCAGAAACCATACATTTCCATGTGGCTTCTCTTCTAAGGGTGAAGCCTTATAAGAATTCTTCAATCCAGATTGGCATGTTAACTGGATTTCTTTCGTTTGATATCTACATATATACAAAGCAAGGATAAGCAAACTATAGTTCAAGGGCCAAATGTAACTACCTACATTAAAAACTAAAGTTTTATTTACATAAACCCATGAATGGTCATTTACCAATTTGTGACTACTTCTTCACTGCAGTGACAGAGTCACAAAAGAAACTACACGGCCTACATAATTGAAAACATCTATTTCCTTCTTCTTTGCAGAAAAAGTGTGCTGGTCACTGACCTAAAAGCAAAATAATTAAGATTCTGATGTTATGTTTTGATCCAAGCAGCACTACCCCTATTTGAGTCTATACCCTAAACACACATTGCTTGCACTCATATTTATTAGGCTTTTTTTCCCATGATTGTCTGAACTGCATATGGGCAGAAGGCATCTCACAACCGCAACTGTGCTATGAAGTTGGACAGTGTGGCATTTCTACCAAATGGTAGTATGTTTCCAGGCTTTAAATGTCTTGTACCCTATGTGGTAACAAACAAGAGACAGTATTCAGAGCCAATACTGAATCGATAAATATGTAGCAGCTACATCAAATATCCATAAGTAACTCTTTTAGGAATTTTAGTAGTAAGCATTTCAAAACACAGGTTTGTTTTGAAAGAGAACTTTGTTTATTATGTGTAATAATAAATCCTAATATAGAAAACTTAGACATTACTATTGACATTTAATCTAGGCTTCACCCTACAGTTACCTGGTAAGATCCAGGTGTGCCTGACTCGCTACAAAAGGGACTGCTTGCCACCTCCTCGTGCTCTTGTTCTTGCTCTCTTTTCTTTTCCACGTGCTCCTGCTCTCCTTCTCTCCCATCCCCTCCCTCATATCTATCCACATGCTCATGGCTGGTCTCTCTTCCTCTACTCCTCCCCCTGCCTTTCTCTGTGTCTACTACCCTCTCAACTCCTCCTCCCCATGCCCTAAATAAACTCTATTCTATACTATACCATCGTGTGGCTGGTCCCTCAGGGCGAAGGGATACCCCAGCATGGCCCCCCCCTTCCCCCACACTATACCATGCTTCCACAAAACATATTCCTTCCTTCTTATCTTTTTTATAAAACACAACAATTACTGTCATTTTTCCCTGCTTTTGTGAGCTGAACGAATTTTAAATGTGTAGTTACTCTAAGTGCCTAAAGAGTCATGCTATTACTTTTTTCAAGCTCAGAATGATGTTTAAGTGTTTAGAATACTCCACATTAAGATGTGAAATCTTGATTTGTTTGTTCTCTACTTCAGAGTCTATTTAGCACAGGTGTGTTTTAGACCCAATTAAATATGGCAGTCCTTGAAAATAAGGTCTTCATTTTTCTCCTCCTTTCCAGGATGTTCTTCAGCAAAAATACATATGTGCTGGGATCTCTCACTGTTTTGGTTGCTCTTTGCCTGTTCTTTTGTTGAATGGTTATAGTGCAAAACTGGACCCCTCTCTAAGTAGAAACTCAAGCAAGCATAGCCATGTTCTTTTTAGGTACTACTGTTTCTAGCACTATACAGAGTTGCTGCTGCTTAAGTATATATTAAACATCATATAAACTGTCAATAAGTAAATGCCTTTAAAAGCATTGTTTATACACCTTAAGTTGCTATTAGAATTTAAGATACTGTTCTATAGTAGAAAGTATAACTCAGGTAGTAATGGCTTGTGTTAGACCCCCCACCACCACACACCCACATTTTATTTGTATTTCATGTGTATGGGTATTTTGCTTGCATGGATCTCTATGTACCATGGTCAAGCCTGATGCTTAAAGATGTCAGAAGAATTATATCCACTGGAACTGGAGTTATAGATCATTATAAACTTCCACGTGGGTGCTGGGAATCAACCTGGGTCCTCTGGATGAGCTGTGATTGCATGTAAGCACTAAGCTATCCCTTCAGCCCTTGTTTCAGACTTTTAAATGTGACTACAAGGATATGCTAAAATTTGTTATTTTTCCAATAAACAGTGCCTTTTCACTTTTTCTTTTGTGAACTTGTTTCTAGGTCAGCCATTTAAACTGGATCCCAAATCTGCTCATCGAAAACTGAAGGTGTCCCATGACAACCTGACTGTTGAACGTGATGAGTCATCATCCAAAAAGAGTCACACCCCTGAACGCTTCACTAGCCAAGGGAGCTATGGAGTGGCTGGAAATGTGTTCATTGATAGTGGCCGTCATTACTGGGAAGTGGTCATAAGTGGAAGCACATGGTAGGCAGCTTTTTTATATTTTTCTGCAATTCTAAAAAGGCACATGCTATTGTGTACCTAGTCAAGGATATAAATTTATAACCAGCATCCATTCTGAAGAACCAAACCTACTCCTACAATAATGCTACATAACACTAATGTCAGTGTGACTTCAATAGCAACCATTTATTAATGCTAACAAACATATATTTGTTGGTTAGCTGATAAGGATTAATCTCAACTGGGTTTATACTTTAAGCTACATGTTGGGTCTAGCTCTGTCCTATGTGTATGTTCCCAACACTGCAGAAATATAACATGGTAGTGCAGGCCTGTAATCTCAAGCTGGAGTTCAAGGTCATCCTCGGGTATATAGTGAGTTTAAGACCAACAGAAAATATGTGGATAATGTCATTCTCCTTTTATAGATGAGGTAATTTAGGTGTGGGCCCAAAGTCATAAAATTCATAGTTGGTAGTTACAAATTTTGTGGTCAGGTCTCTAACTTTTAACTAGGAACCCACAAATAAAGGACAAGAGAGTTAATGTCTTAATTTTACAGGCCAGGACATTTTTGTCCCAAGTACTCAGCCTGAGGGTATTATAATGAGACTGCAGCCACAGACAATGCATATATAAATGGTATGGCTGAGTGCTAATAGAACTTCATTTGTGAAAACAGGCAAGGGACAAGAGATGACCTCTGGATTGTAGTTTGTTGATCTGTGCTTTTAACTCCCAGAGTATATCATTACTAACTAAAGGGTGATAGAGTTTTCAAATGTTAAAATTATTCTGTAGAGCACAAAGTAATATACTTAATGAGATATGGCTGACCTGAAAGTCAGAAGAGAAGTTGTGGAGGAGGAAGAAGATGAGAGTGGTGAAAATGACTAAAATTCTACTAAAAAGTAATTTTAATTTGGATCTATGCAAATAAAGCAATGTGTACAAAATGCACATAGCTGGGTACCAATCAACCCAAATCTAAGAAGTAACTTTGCACCGAATGGCTACCACTACTCTCTTAATAATGGTATCTGCATTAGCCTAGCCAATAGTTTTTCATCATTTATAGTCCTCCTAATTCTCTTTCCCTAGACCATTTTCATGTTCTAACATTCTGTCAAGAGTGCAGAGAACAAGTCCTATTTCTTCCAAGACCATGATCTGTGCTTTTAACTCCCAGAGTATATCATTACCTTTATATATGTATACATATGGAGGCCAGCTGTTTTCTAAATTGTTCTCCATCTTATTCTTTTGAGACACAGTCTCTCATTGAATGTAGACTTTAAGGATTCAGTTGGATTGGCTGGCCACCAGGGATCCTTTTGTCTCCTACCACTACACTTAGCTATTTTCTCCTCTCTTTTTAAAATTTTATTTCAAATACAATTGCTTCATTTCTCCCTTGCTTTTTCTTCCTACATCTTCCATGTCTGCCACCTTTCTTCTAAATTCATGAGGCCTCCTCTTTTTTGACTATTTTTAACCATCGTGGTTACATATACATATAATATATATAAATATAGCCTGTTGAGTATGTTCAGTGTTGCTGCCTGTATGTTTCTAGGGCTGACCATTTGGCATAGATAACCGATCAGGTGACTAATCCATGGTGAAGATTTGTTCTCCCTTTTCCGGAGGTTAATTTTATTTATAGCTTTTCATTTATGTGTGGGACCCCATGAGATTTCCCCCATGTATACTGTGATGTTTATTCTTTTTGAAATTATGCAGTCTTTTGAGATTTTTGTGAGTATAGCTTCACTGTCATATCTAGATTTTTACATTGAATTTGGATGATCAATTTTCAGGTCTTTGAACCAAATGAACCCTTTCCCCAGACTGGCACTTGAAAGTTGTAGCTGTGTTAAGGCAAGATAAAAGCACAAAGGGAAATAGAATTCATGTGCAGAAAAGCAAACATTTTCTAGATAATTGGTGTGCTATATTAATCTGATATTTTGAAATCTGGTGTCTAAATGATTATAATCTCATTAATAATTATTTGTAATAAATGATACATGAGCATTATGATCTCATTGCCATTAATGAATAGTGTGGAAAATTCTACCAGACCACTTTAGTTACATAAACACAGATCAGTATTACCTTTAAAACACCCTCCAGATGTCCAAACTAAGTCATGTGTGAAAGAAAAGAAAATCTATAACAAATTGCCATACATTGAGTCTTTACATACAAATGGGATTGTATCCATTAAAAAAATATATTATGTAAAAAGTAGTTTCACATTTCCTAGAAGGTAACAAGAAAGGGTAGACTCCCTACAACTAAATACCAGTGATACCTTGACTTACAACAGTTAATTTTGTATGTAATTTTTCATGAAAGATGTGCTTGACTTTATATTAACATGTACATTATGATCCATGTAATGGGCCATGCTAACATTACTCTGAGAAATACAGTTTGTGTACTTTTTAATTTCTCCATGTCACACTGTATTACTTAATGGAACATTACATTCTGCCTGCACCTTTCAACCTCAATGAACATATGTACATAGTTTTCACAGATTAATGATAAAATAATGGTATTTTCCTTTGCTTAATGGACTGGACACTTGGTTATTTTCTTGCTTTCAAATGCTGTTAACATGTACTTGGTGTTAATGAAATGGTGTTAACTAAGGCAGTAATAGTGGATTTGTACCAGCATTAGTACACTAAGCATCGAGAGGACAGCATGAGATTTTGGATTTTTCTAATTTTAACTTTCTGTTTTTCTAAATGAAGTCAGCCCTCACTGCTACAGCTATTTCAAAGGGTTCTATAGAGGTTCAAATGAAAAATAAACATTAGAGTTTTTCTTTTTTTTACTTAAAACTTGTATGCAGCATCAAAAAGGAAACAATACAGTCATTGTTATTTGGGGATACAACTTGAGGTTCTATGTTATCTAAAAATAAAAATAGTGTCTGCTAAGCTGTAGAGTACAACTTCACAGGAGATGTTTTAAATTGCAAAATGCCTTTCATGGGCCTAGGAAGAGGAGTTAGTTGGTAAAGGGCCTGACATGCAAACATAAGGACTTGTTTTAGGATATCCAGCATCCATGTAAAAGCCACACATTGGTTGCACATGCCTGTAACCCTAGTATGTAGGTGAGAGAACACAGAGAAGAGGTTTTCCCAGAGATCATTGGTCACCCAGTGTCAAATTCTGGCCTCCATGTGGGCATAATCTCTCTCTCTCTCTCTCTCTCTCTCTCTCTCTCTCTCTCTCTCTCT
>JADRCC010158125.1:0-19415 GCA_019843855.1 Hylomyscus alleni
AAAAAATAATCCCAAGTGAGGTAACTTAGACCCAGCAAGGCAAACATATGTATTTACATTCATGTATAATTGGATATTAGCTGTGAAGTAAAAGTTAAGACCCAGGGAAGCTAAGTCAGAAGGAAGGCTTAGGGAGGGATGGGATACAAGGAACTCTCTAGGAAAGGGAAATAGAATAGATTTTGCAAGTAGACTGGGACCAGTTGGTGTTGGGAATAAGGATCAGGTTGGGGAGAGGGAAGGAAAAAGTAATTGGAGAAGACTACAATGGGTGTGTGTGTGGTATTTCCAGGTGAGGTAGAAACCTTTTGCAAAGGAAATTCCATGGAATCTACAAGAATATTCCTAGCAAGGACTCCTAGTAATTGAGGACATGAATCTTGAACTGGATATCTTTGGTCACAAGACAAGAACTCAAGTGGAAGGTTTGGAATACCAACCCATCTGCAAAACCTATAGTTGTCCTGCCTTCAGAGTGTTCCTAGACTAGTACCTAAAAGGTTCATGATCAAAAAGACCAGAGAAAATTCATCAAGTAAGTGATGGGAGCAGATGTAGAGTACCATAGCTAATTATTCCATGGAACTTAGTGAGTCTTGTTGAGGAAGAGTAGAAAGGATGTGAGAAAGCAGAGGGATCTAGGTTGTAACATGAGGACAAGGTACACAGAATCAATTGATTGGGACTCATGAGAACTTGCAGAAATTAGGGAGTCTGTATGTTCTTCTCAAAACCCTAATACTGGGAGCAGGTCATGGGGGTGAGGGCTTTCCCTGACTCTTTAGCCTTCTTATGAGACCCCTTCTTCATACTGGGTTTCCTTGTCCAGCCTTGATGTGATAGTATGTGCCTGTATTTATTGTAGCTTGTTATGTACTGTTTGACTGATATTCCCAGGAGGCATGCTCTTTTCTGAGAGGAAGCAGAGAGGTTGTAGATCTGGGGAGAGGCAAGGTAGTATTAGGGAAAATGGAAGGAAGGAAGGGAAGAAGGAAGGAAGTAAAGAAGGAAGAAGGAAGGAAGGAAGGAAGAAAGAAAGAAAGAAAGAAAGAAAGAAAGAAAGAAAGAAAAAAAGAAGGAAAGAAAGAAAGAAGAAAGGGAGAAAGAAAGAAAGGAAGAAAGAAGGAAGGAAGGAAGGAAAGAAGGAAGGAAGGAAGGAAGAAAGAAGGAAGGAGAAATTATGGTTAGGATATAATATATAAAAGAAAATTTAAAAAAAAAAGAAGAAAGAAAAGGTACACTGAAGACTATAGGAAGAAAAGAGTGACCTACGCCATCAGTTTTTTTAATGCCAAGAAAGTTGGAAAAGTAATTTGTCCTTATTGGGGAAGACTAAGTCCAATTATTTCCAGACATTAGATTGATACCAAGCCTACAAAAGAAATACTCTGTGCTGAGCATGGTCTCTCAATACTTACTTAACCAAGTTAGTAGTACTAACAGACTTAACCTCTGAAACCACATTGTAGGATTGTGATACTGTACCTACAGTACTCAACCACACTTGGTAAGTAGAGAGAATAGCAGGACTCAACGTATTAGACAATACTGTTTGAAATTTACTAGAGTATTTTGTCTTGGCAGTAATTTTTTGTGGTTTATCTGTTCCTGAATCAATAATGTTCCTTACAGGAATTAAGATACTAATTAACAGACATTAATTAACATGGGAGACTAAATGCTACCACTCTATAATCCAGTAAAAGAACTAAAATAAGATTTAGAAATGCATAACCATCTACTCCTAATACAGAGAGACAAGTGTATCATCTGAAATCTACAATAAAAATTGAAGTATGCCACAAGTGAACCAAGAAGACAGGCAATACACAAAAGAACCCTGAATATAAAATTATTTGCATAGTTCCCTGGTAGAGTTTGGGACAACAGAATATCCTTCTGAAAGGTAATCCAAATGAAAAAGGTTGATCTCTAATTTAGAATAGGCCTAAACATGTCACAAGTCTCAAACTCAGTTGAAGTTTAGCTAAATATAAATTACATTGGCAGAAGAGTTACAGTAGGAAAAAACCACATTTTATCAAAGTATATGACCAAGGCAACTTCTATAAAACCTCTCATTGTAGGTGCATTACAGTTTCAGAGGCAGGAAGCATGGCAGCCTACAGGCAGACATGGTGCTTGAAGAGCTCTATATCATAATCAGAAGGCATCCAGAAGAGGACTGTCTTATACAGGAAGCCAGGAGAAGGTCAAGAATCACACTGGCCAGAAATGAACATGTATATGTCACCTCAAAGCCCTGTCTCCACAGTGATGCACATCCTCTAACAAGGCTATACATCCTCTAATAAAGCCACAACTCCTAATAGTTCCACTTTCCATGGGCAAAGTGTATTGAAAACAACATAGCTAAGAAAAACAATCCTAAAATTTAAATGGCAATTTGAAGGATAGGTAATAATAACCAAAACAATCATAAGAAGAAAAACCAATGCTGATTGTATCAACTATAATACAGTATCATTCTTCAAACTATGCTATAGAACCATTCCACAAACAACTTGGTTAATACAGGGATATTCAAACACAAAGAAAGATACAAAAAATAATGGAATAAAATAAAAAGCAGAAAAATTCCATACAAGTAAAACCATCTACTTCTTGACAAAGCTGCCATAAAACTTTTTTTTTTAAATTTTTGATGTTGAAAAGACAGAAACAGAAAACAAATATCAATTTTTCCAGTGTTTAACCTTTTAACCTAAGATCACACATATAGAAGTAAAATTCCTTTGCTGCACAGATACATTGACAGTGCTTTGACAGATCACAATCAAATAAAAAGGAATTAAATGCCTTAGTGAAAGACCTGAAATTCTGAAGCTACTAGAAGTAATTTTCTAAGAAACTCTTCAAGATCTAGACATAGACAATAAATTTGTGACCACAATATCTCAAGAAGTATGACTAAGTCAAATTTACAAATCTTATGTGTCAGTACACTATGATAAAATATATATTTTACATACTAAGAGGCTGGAATGTTTGAGGAAACTCATAACCAGAGTTAGTAATATACTCTGAAGTTAACTAAGACTAAAATTTGATATCCTACAGTGTACGCAGTCTGTTTAATCTTCTTTTAAGAAAACTGTGTAACAATTAACCTTATTTGCCTTGGATTTCCCATGTAATCAACTTTTCCAATTTAAACTAGTCAATAACTACCATCGTAAATTGTGAGCTTTTCCATACCCCTGACCTAGAAGAGTGAAAATGTATCCTTTGTAGAAACCAGAAAATACAAATGTTGAAAGCAATTTTCTAAAATTAATATCTATTGTGAATATTGAACATAACATTTAGATATTGGTCTATAAGCAATGATATTTGTAGTACTGTTTGCTATCTCACCAACTGGGATTAGTTGTAGCCTGTGATTTAAACCCTTGCAAAACTCTGTTAAAGATTTCTAGAGCATATACTATTCCTTCCCCATGTGATTCTTTCTGTGCAGACATGCACACATACACACAGCCATACATAGACATACAAACACAGAAACAAGGACAGATGCACAAGACAGCCTCAAGGCAGGCACAGCTTCAGATTCATACAATAGACAGACAAAGGATGCATGATACAGGGAACATGAAGTAGGGAACTCAAGTCTGGCCTTATTCTTGGTTAAGTAACTTCAAGGGGAAGCGCTTTCATTTCTTTCCTTAATGTGACACTAATTGGTGAATGGGAGTTAATTACTAATATGTTTATTCCTTACACATATGCACAGTAAAAATAACAATAGAAAGCCTATTAAATGGGAGAAATAAAGCAAGAACAGTTTCCTATGTGACATTAAGTTAACTGTATAAAATATGTATTGTATTTATTTGTCAGTGAGAACTCTTGGAAAGAAGATTTCTGGAGATAGTAACTAGGTGATCTACTGCGATGTCGAGAGGTGGGAATGTACGGAACAACCTTATCTATGGTCAGCTTTAGCTTGCTTAACTCTGTGCAGGAACTAACATCCTGTGACTATTAGCTATAAAGTTTTTGGAGTCTATGTACTTAACATATTGCTATCTTTAACCAACCCAAAAGCTTGGAATGCCATGAGTTAATTTCTAAGGCCTTTAGAAAAGCTTTGCTATCTCTGTGGAACTGCCTCTCTGGTCAACCCACCAGAGTATTTCAAATTGCTTTGATTTATGACTTTGTTCTTTAAAACTATAAACAGCCATGGAACATAGGATTTAGGGTAAACCAAATCTGTGTTCTCAGGCTATGATCACTCAAATATAATAACTTTTATTTCTGTTAAAGTAAGAATTGTGGGGTTTTATTAATTATTTTATTTATTTACATTTCAAATATTGTCCCCATTTTCAGTCTCCCCTCCACAATCCCTTCAACCCATGGCCCTCCCCTTTCACTCTAACAGGGTGCTGCCCTACCCAACCACCAAGTCCTACCTCCCTGTAGCATCTCCTTTGTCTGAGGCAGCAAGCAGCCACAGTACCAAGCACATCCTCTCTCACTGATACTCTATGAGTTAGAACTCTGCTACAAATGTAGCAGGAGCCATGAATCAGCCTTGTATACTCTTTGGTTGGTAGTTCAGTCCTTGGGAGCTCTGAGGGATCCAGTGAGTTAATATTGTTCTTTTTATGGGGTTGCAATCCCCTTCAGTTCTTTTAGTTCGTCCCCTATCTTTTCCACTTCAAATGTTGTCCCCCTTTACAGCTTTCAGGTTGGTCAAAGACAGCAACCATTGGGCTCAGTTCAGTAGTTGACTGTGAATGTCTGTATTTGTCTTAGTCAGGAACTGGCAGAACCTCTCAGAGAACAGTTATACAGGGCTCCTGTCTACGAGCACTTCTTGGCATCATTAATAGGATTGAGGCTTGTTGTCTGTGGATGGGATGGATCCAAAGGTAGGGCAGTCTCTAGATGACTTTTTCTTAGGTCTCTGCTCCATCTTTGGTCCCTGTGTTTCCTTTAGACAGGAACAATTCTGTATTAAAAATTTTTGAGATGGGTAGGTGGTCCTATCCCTCCACTGGGGGCCATGTCTATCTACTGGAGGTGTTATCTTCAGGTTCTATCTCCCCTCTGTTGGGCATTTCAGCTAATGTTTTGCCTACTGGGTCCAGGGAACCTCTCTCATCCCTGGTATTTGGGACTTGAATTGTTTTTTGTTTTCATCAACACACACACACACACACACACACACACACACACACACGCTCACACACACAAACATATTTGATGTGCTTGTGTGTGTGTGTGTGTGTGTGTGAGTGTGTATGTATGAGAGAGAGACCAAACTACCCCCAAACAAAACAAAACAATACAAAAACAACAATAAAAAACTCTATAAAGGGGCAAATAAACTGAACAAAATGGGAAATATAATCCAAAACTAAAGTGAAGCTTGGTATATTTTGTTAGAATGACAATTATTAAAATAATAAACAATACTGATGAGGAAGTACAAGTACTGAGAAAAACACATACTATATGAATGGATGCAGTATGGATATCATAATGGATGTTAAATCAGCAACAAAACAGAACTGTATCACTTTACTTCATTTGTACAAAACAACCAAAGTAGTTTACCATAGAGATAACTATATATTCATGTTTAACAAAGCAGTGTTTATAATACCAAAGTAGTAGAAACCATATATGAATGGATTTTAAAAGTTGTATTTGTGTGTTCATGTATATGAGATATTCCAATAGGTTTACAAAGAAAAATGAAACTATATAATTTACAGAAAGATAGATTCAACTTACCAAGTAATATAAAACAGACTTTTGAAATCAATTTACACATATTAGATTGAAATTAGAGTCAGCATGTTTTCTGGCGTATGCAGCAAAGCTAGAAATGTAGAACAAGAATATAGGTTGGAAATCAGACAACAATATAGAATTAAAAGACTTTATACATTTTTTTATTTGTTTAGGTTCAGGCATAAATACATATGTGATAGTGTAAGAAAGTCACTAAGGAAAAAAACAAATAAATATATGAAATGCACTTGTAATAGCAATACTTTAAACTGTAAAGTGGTATAGAATTGAAAATGTGCTGGTGGCCAAGGAGAAAAAAAGGAGGAAAGTAAATGAGGGAGGTTTATAACAATCAACTCCTACTTCAAAGAGACAAGAAGCCATAAATTAGCAACCTATTACCACATGTAAAGAAACTGTTGAAAAAAACAAATACCCACCCTGTAAATAGCTAAATGAAGGAAATATTAAAGATCACAGTGAAACTAAATGAAAATAGGAAAAAAGTGCAAAAATCAATGAGGCATTTGTAAAATATATCTTCAGATAATCTAATATGACAGTATGGAGTTAAATAAATTTAATTAGAGATGTTGAGAGAGAAATTACTAATCAGAAAAGATATACAAAAGTTCACCCTGGCATTATAGCTCAAGGTTGCAATCCTTGCTGTTCAAAAGTTGCGACAGGAGAATAAGTCAAAAGCCTTCCTGAGTAATTTATCAGGACATTATATTAAAAGAATGAAACATATTTCATTAGACTATTATAAACAGTTGCATGACAACAAATTGTATAATCCTGAATAAATGGACAATTTCCTAGACAAATACGTTCTACTAAGAAAGAGAAATCCTGTACTCTAGCTAAGAAGCTGGTAGAGTAAATCCAACTCTTCAGCTCTCTCTTCTCTCCTCTAAATCCAATCTCCAGGACTCATTCCCAGCTCTGTAACAGACCACTTGGAGTAGCCTTTCCTACCTCTCTGACCCCATCTCTAGTGGAGTAAGTAGACCTTCTACAATCAACTTTCCTTCCTTCAAATTATCATATGATCTGACTCCAAACACCCCCAAGCATTCCCTGGGAACCCAAGGCCAGACAGCCAGGCAATTGTAAGTCTATCTATAGATATTCTCTCCTTCTCCTGCAAATCCAATCACTCTAACATCAGCTCTCAGACCATCTGCTGTGGACTTCCCTCTTTCTCCTGTCCCCATATCCAGTGGATCATAGAGATTGTCCACTTTAACCTTCCGTCATGCAACTCAAAGAGTTATTGTAGACCTCAATTCCATCAGGTAGACCATGGAAGCTCACAGGCCACTCCAGCCAGAAAGAAGGTAGACTAGTTCAAATCTGTACCTCCTTCATCCTTTCCTCCAAATCCAATTCACCAGTCTCATGCCAAGTTCTTTAGTAAACGAGGTATTGTGGGCTGCCCTTCCTCATTATTTCCATCTCCAATCGAGTCTTTCTGTCATTGCTTTATCTCAGTCCCCAACACTAGCAGATATTACTAGAAAGCCTACACACCATTCTAGCAAAGGAAGAAGGTAGCCTAATTATGAATCTTTCTCCATCCTTCCTCTTCTTTAAAACCAACTGCCCTTTATCATCCTTAAAATTATAGCAGATCACCTGCTTCAGCCTCCCCTTCTCTTCCCCATTTCCAATGGATCACAGAGACCTCCTCCAACTATTTCTCCCAACCCATTCTGTTATCCTACCCTCTAACTCCAGCACACATTAACTGGGGACCTACCAGGCAAGCCTGACAGAGAAACAGGTAGTAGAGTTTCAGATCTTCACTCTCCCTTTCTCCATGAGCAGCCAAAACACTAGTATCATACCCAATTTTGGAGAAGACTAGCTGTTGTGGCCTGTCCTCACTGTCTACTCCCATGTTCGTGAAGTAAGAAGATATTGCTGGAAAACTCTTCTTTAATCCCCTCATAATCCCTCTTGTGGACTATCTTCATTCTTAATTGTTATCCCCTATTTTTTTTTTGACTTTCAAGACAGGGTTTCTGGAACTCACTCTGTAGACCAGGCTGGCCTCAAACTCAGCTTGACCTCAAATTCGCTTGCCTCTCCTGCCCAAGTTCTGGGATTAAAAGCGATCCCCACCACTGCCTGGCTTAGAAACATATTTTACTCAGAAACCCCAGTGGCCACACCCAGCAGAATCCTAGAAGCATTTCCTACCAGACATCACAGAGGCATTACACACTCCTAACAAGCAGAGAGAGAGAGAGAGAGAGAGAGAGAGAGAGAGACAGAGACACAGAGAGAGACAGAGACAGAGAGAGAGAGACAGAGAGATAGAGAGGGACAGAGAGATAGAGAGGGACAGAGAGGCACAGAGAGGGACAGAGAGGGACAAAGAGACAGAGACACAGAGAGTGAGAGACAGAGACAGAGACACACAGAAAGAGTCAGAGAGATAGAGAGACAGAGAAAGCGAGAGCAACAGATACCAAGGAATAATACACCCAACCAACAAAGATAAGCTTAGATTTCAGACCTTGCAATCTTCCCAAACCCAGATGCCTCAAAACAAGCCTAAATAAACAATCAGTAGCTGCCGAGGAATATATGTCTCTATTAAAGCCCAGCAACCCAAATAGAACAGGCCCTGAATATTCCAACGTAGATGAAACACAAGACAAAGACCTTAAAATAGTCTTTATGAAAATCATGTGGGTTCTTAAAGAGAAAATGTTTAAGTCCTTTAAAGAAATCTATGCAAATATAAACAAGCAATGGAAGAAACTGAATAAAATTGTTCAAGGTCTAAGGGTGGAAAGAAAATCAATAAAGTAAATACAAACTGAAAAAAACTTGGAAATGATCATGGAAGAAATATTTTCAATAGAATATTTTCAAACCTAATCCAAGACCATCACAAAAAGATTATCTACCATAATCAAGCAGGCTTCATCCCAGAGACATAGGAATGGTTCCAGTAAGTTGATAAATGTAATCTAACAAATAAATGAACCGAAAGGCAAAAACCATATGAGCATCTCATTATATGCAGAAAAGGCCTTCTACAAAATCCAACACCACATCATGATGAATGTCCTGAAGAGTTTAGACAAGACGGACCTATCTAAGTAGCATAAAAGCAGTTTACAGTTAGCATATAGCCAATATCAACCTAAATTGAAAGACTCACAAAGCAATTCCACTAAAATCAGGAACAAGACAAGATTGCTAACTCTCTCTATACCTATTAAATGTAGAACTTCCATTCTTAACTAGAGTAATAGCACAACTGAAAGAGATGAAAGGGATAGAAATAGGAAAAGAAATCAATTATCTTTATTTGAAAATGATATGGTAGTATACATAAGCAACACTTGAAATGCCACCTGAAAACTCCTACAGCTGATAAACACTTTCTGCAAAGTAGCTAGATACAAAATTAACTCACAAAAATCAGTAGTTCTCTCATATATACATGATAAATGGTCTGAAAGAGAAATCAGGGAAACAACACTCTCTAGAATAGCCTCAAATAATTTAAAATATCTTGGTGTCTGTGTAACCAAGCAAGTGAAAGACCTATATGACAGATACTTAACAACTTTCAAGGAAGAAATTGAAGATGCCAGAAGGCAAAAAGTTCTCCCAAGCTCATGGATCAGTAGAAATAACATAGTAAAAATGGGCATCATATCAAAAAGAATCTATAGATTCAGTCTAATCCCCATCCAGATCCCAACACAATTTTTCACATAGCCTTGAGAGTAAAATTTTCTGCTTCATATGGAAACACATACACACAAACAAAAACAATAGCTAATGCAACCCTGAATAATGAAAGAATTGCTTGACAACTGACTCAGACAGATGCAGACACCTACAACCAAACAGTGTATGGAGCTGGGGATTCTTATGGAAGAAGAGTAAAATGGAATGCTGACCCTGAGGAGAATAGGAACTCCATAGGAAGACCAATAGAGTAAACTAACTTGGACCCTTAGAGCTTTCAGAGACTGAACCACCAACCAAAGAACATACACTGCTGGACCTAGGCCTCTCTGCTCATAAATAGCAGATGTGCAGCATGGCCTTCATGTACAGCCAAAACGACTGGAGAGGAGGCTACCCCAAAAGCTGTTGCCTGAATGTAGGATGTATTCTTCCAACTGGACTGCCTTATCTGGTCTCAGTGGAAAAGGATGTGCTTATCCTAAAAGACTTGATGTGTTAGGGTGGAGGTAAGGGTATCCAGGATGACACTACCTGCTTAGAGGAGAAGGAGGAGTGGGAAAAGGAGGTGACTGGTAAGAGGGCAGTGAGCAGGATATAAAGTGAGTAAATTTTTAAAAGAATCTACTAAAGGTATTACCATTCCTGATCTTAAATTATAATACAGAGCTACAGTCATAATAACAACAAAGTTTTGGCATAAAATCAGACAGATTGGTCAATGAAATCTAATATATGGGCATCTGGTTGTTGTTGTTATTATTATTGTTGTTACTGTTGTTGTTGTTGTTGTTTTAATAAAGAAGCAAGGAACACACAAATGGAAAAAAGATATCTTCAATAAATGGTGTTAGTCAAACTAGATGGTAGAATGTGGAGGAATCCAAATAGATCTATACTTATCACCCTTCATAAAACTCAGCTCCAAATGGATCAAAGACCTCAACATAAAATGATACACACTGAACATGATAAAAGAGAAGGTGGAAAATAGCTTTCAACTCATTGGTACATGAAGAGACTTTATGAACAGAAAATCATGAGCACAGGCACTATGGTGAACGCTAAGTGAATCTACATGAAACTGAAAAGCATCTGGGCAGTAAGGACACAATCATAAGGACAAAGCAGCAGTCTACAGAATGGAAAAAAATATCAATGATACATTTCATAGAGGAGTAATATACAAAATATTTAAAGAACTAAAAAAACTGCCAAGGAAACAAAGAATCCAATTGAAAATGAGGTACAGAGATAAATGGAGAAATGTCAATAGATCAAATATAAATGGCTGAGAAAAACTCAAAGAAATGTGCAGCATCCTTAGCCATCTGAAAAATTCAAATCAAAACTACTTTGAGATTTTACTTTACAACCATAATAATAGCAAAGATCAATAAAACAAGTGACATGCTAGTGAGGATGTGAAGGCTACTCATATATTACTGGTGGGAACACAGACTTGTACAGCTATTATGGAAATCTATAGCAGTTCTTGAGAAAGATTAGCATCAATGTATGTCAATATATTCTCACTCTTGGGAATATATTCAAAGGGCATTTCAATCTACCACAGGAACAATTACTCAACCATGTTTATTCCTGCCCTATTTATATTAGCCAGAAACTGGAAAAAATGAGATGTCCCTACAGCAGATGAATGGGTAAGAAAGTGTGCATATAAACAATGGATTATTATTCAACCATTAAAAAAATGAAATCCTAAAAACTCAAAGATAAATGGATGGAACTAAGAGGGATGGGGGTAGATGCATCCTGAGTGAGGTAACCCAAATTCAGAAAGACAACTATTTTATGTCTTTGCTTATTTGTGACTATTACCTGAAATACAATGAAAACCAATGTTTAATCCATAAAACCATATGGTATTGGGCCTGCTCTCTCTACTGCCAATGCCTGAGGCTGTGTGGTATGTTAGTTAAAAGGAGGCAATGCATAATCGTGAGATATTTTATTATAGGAAAGAGAAAAGAAGCTGGCTATTTAGAGAGAAAGAAAGGAGAGGAAGGAGAGGAGAAGAGAAGGAGAGGGCAAGAAAGGAAGAAAGGAAGAGAGGAAGAGAAAAAGAAAGCGAGAGAGGAAGCAAGAAAGACAAGAGAGCAAGAAGGAGAGGTGGGCAAGAGTGCAAGACAGCAGGAGATCAAGAGAGACAGAGGAGGGCTCAAACCGCCCCTTATATTGTATGAGGTGGAACTATCTGTCTGTGGGGCAAGGCATGCCTGGCTGTGGTCAGATGACTGGGGGTAGGGTCCAGCTAGAATTCTGGGAACTTGGGGCATTGTCTATGTGACAAAACACACATCTCCTGCAAGGGGCTGTGAGAGGTTGTGACTGAAACTGGAGCCAGGGTCCCAGGAGCCATGGCTGAACTCCTTCTGTCCCTTGCAGGCAGAAATAATCTCCCTCTGGGGCTTTGGGGTTCCAGACCTATACTTGACTGGGCCCAGGTTGCCTGAACAGACCTCTGCCCAATAGTATGAAAATGTAATACAGTAATATAACTCTCTCTCTCTCACACACACACACACACAAACACACGTGCATGCAAGCACGTGCATTTATGTATATATTACATACATATATGAAGGCAATCTAAATGAACTCACCAAACAATGGAGGAAACAAAGCCCCAAGTGGCTACCTCTTGTTACCAAATAAATCTTTCTGTGCCAGAATGTGTTATATTTAATTGAGTTGGCCAAAGCAGTCCCATGGAAACCCCAAAATTACCCAGCCTGTTTAAAATCTTTATTGTTACCTATCAATCCTTCTTCAATATATCTCCACACTATCCTTCCACCTAGTTAATCTCTGTCCACCTTATTTTTCTAATTCCCTACTTTGTGGTACCTGTGTCCTACTATTCCTATCTTTAGAGCTCCTTTTCCTCTACTCCCAACAAGATCCCTTTATCCTTGTCTGGCTGTTGTAGTTAGTTTAAGTTATATACAATTTAAGTATTTGGACTAAGGACCAAGAAATAAGAGAGAACATGCAGTATTTGTCTTTTGCATCTTGATTGCTATTTTCTGGTTCCATTTGTTCACCTGCAAAGTTTGTAATTTCCTTTCCCCCCATACAGGTAAATAGAATTCTACTATGTATATATACATTTTCATTACCCATTCATTAGTTGAAAGACATTTAGGTTGTTTCCATTTTTTAGTTATTGTAAATAACTAAACTGTAAATCACTGAACATGCCTGAGCAACTTTTTATATAGTAAGACATTGAGTACTTTATGTATATTCCAAGGAATAGCATCATATGGATAGTCTACTTTTTTTGTTTAGATTTATTTATTTAATATATGTGAGTAAACTGTCCACACATCCTTCAGACATACCAGAAGAGGGCACTGCATCACATTACAGATGGTTGTGAGCCACCATGTGGTTACTGGATATTAAACTCAGGACCCCTAGAAGGGTATTCAGTGCTCTTAACTGCTGAGCCATCTCTTTATCCCTGATAGTTTACTTTTAGCTTATTGTACTATCCACACATATTTCCAGAGTGATTGGACCAACTTACAGTCCTACCAACAGTGGGATTGTCTTCAAGAGAATTTTGTTATGTGTTGTTTTCTTGTTCATAGATATTTTGACTAGGGTGAAATAAAATCTTAACATATCTTTCATTTGTATTTCCCCAATTGTTAAGGAGGGTGAACACTCTTCAAGGTAGTTTTAGCCATGTCTGCTTCTTTCTCTAAAGTGCTCAGATCCATAGCCCCTTTTTAAATTGGGTTGTTTGTATTCTTGACTGTTATTTATGTTTTTCGTATATTCTTGGAATTAATTCCTTATTAGATATCAAGGTGGCAGAGATTTTTCTCTCAATCAGTGGTTTCCTTCTTGCTCGAGTGATTGATGTGTTTCCTGTATAGAGTTGTTTTGCTCAGTGAGGACCTGGGAGAATGAATCATATTCATAACATCCTTTCTTGTACCTGAATCATGGTACTAATTTCTAATCTATAGATTTGCAATTAACATTTCTAAGTAAAATTTTAGTTTGTTTCAAATGATTTTGCACATTGTTTTTATTTATTTTAATGGTTGTAGTAATAAGGAATTTCAATTATTTATATAATGAATTTTATTAAAGCTCATGCCCTCTTTCATTCATCTCCAAAGATGGCAAAGTTGTATATCTCTATACTTTCTTCATCTTACCTTGACATAAGTTTTAAAAGGTTCATTTTTTTTCTCCCATTTTAAGACTATTTTATTAAGTAATACATATAATCATATATAATAGTGTCTTCTTAACGTATTTTACTTTCTTAAATGTACAATGCCCTTTTATTATATAAGCTAACATATTTTCAAGTCATGAGCCTTAGAAAATTGATTTTTTTTCCTGGGACAAATTTTTCCTAGACGCTTTTACAATATCACAAATGACAATGGAACACTGATTTGGATCTTTCTAACATGTTCATTCACAGATACTTTGTTAGAAATAATCTATGTTCATTTCCAGAAATTTTATTTATCATTGCACTTGCTATATTTCAAGCTATTACATCATTGGAGTAAAATCCTGGGACAATTAAAAAGGCCTGTAGTTAAATATTTGAAACGATTTGTGCATTTGACTAGGAATCACTATGTTTTGAATGTGCTTCCTTCCAAAATTAATGTTATAGAAATCCAGAATTCAAATTCATATATTGATAGTGTTTGGAAATAGATTATTGTTGATGTAACTAGAGTCAGAAAGGATTTAACAAATGAAGAACATATTGAGCTTGTGTTTCCTATTATTATGTAAAATAACTCCCTCATAGATGCCATCACCTTTTCTATCATGAAGAACTATATGAAATATTTTTTCTTTATAAAACCTACTCTGTAATATGCTGTCATAACATATTAAAAAGATTATGTGACTGATTACAATACACCTATATGAATCAAATACTTTTTTTTGGTTTTTCGAGACAGGTTTTCTCTGTATAGCCCTGGCTGTCCTGGAATTCACTCTGTAGACCAGGCTGGCCTAAAACTCAGAAATCCTCCTACCTCTGCATCCTAAGTGCTGGGATTAAAAGTGTACACCACCACTGCCCAACTCAAACACTTTTTTATAATAAAATGGTGTCTTTGTGAGCTTTCTGGAAAGGTAATATCCAAACAATTATGGAAACAGATTAAAACATTACCATTAGGATTCTTTGACTCTCACAAAAGCTCTTTCATTAAATCTCACATATTTTGAGAGAAAATACTGGCATATTACATTGTCTGTATGTTTATGTATGCTGTATTTAGTAACAATTTCAGGTGAAACAGTTACTTTTATGGCATATTTTTATCAAAAGTGAGACTCTAGAATCATGGAGAGACTTGTTTGGAAATTTTGGTAAAGGTGGTAAGTTATCAGTGTTTCATTGCTCCATAAAAAGGTGGCATAAAG
This sequence comes from Hylomyscus alleni, assembly GCA_019843855.1. Lineage (NCBI taxonomy): Eukaryota > Metazoa > Chordata > Mammalia > Rodentia > Muridae > Hylomyscus > Hylomyscus alleni. The sequence goes on from JADRCC010158125.1 coordinate 14,938, forward strand.
CAGAAAAGCTTTTAAGTTGTTTCTTTTTCTTTTTTTTTTTTATTTAAGTTGAGTGGTGGCAGTGCATGCCTTTAAATTTCAGCACTTGGGAGGCAGAGTTAGGACGATTTCTGAGTTCAAGGGTGGCCTAGTCTACAGAGTGAGTGCCAGGAAAGCCAGGTCTATGCAAAGAGAGTATGCCTCAAAAACAAACAAACGAGAATTATTTTAAATAAGTATATTAACCTATGCTAGCTTCTTTTATCATTGTTATTGCCATCATAACAATTTATAAGGATCTATAATAATCTTGTAAGGAATGTTGAATCCTGTATGTACTCTTCTTGGAAATTAATTGAAAAGGGAAATGCACTTTTATGACTTTTTGTATTATTTTTTCATTTAGAGAATCTTTATCTACAAATATACAATTTTTCTATAAAATATATTTATAATATAATAAAATAAATTATATATACATAAATTTATATACACAATACGTACATATACACACAAGTGAATGTGAATTTTATTTAAGATAGGGTGTATTATAGTGCCATCTGTCTTTGATCTCAAGATTCTTTTGTCTCTGCCACCCAAGTTCTTGAATTAAAATTGTCTGCCATCTTGTCTAACAAAGTCCTTATAACATTTAAAGAAAATACATAAATAATCTAATAGTGTTTTATTTATGATAATCATGCCTTTAATCAGTAATTAACAACACTGTTGAAATTGGAGTTCTATTATTGATCAAGTAGTATATCACAACTTTCTGTGAAAGAGTAAATCAGTGAATATTTTAGTGTAGATTTTTAGTAAGTGATTATGTCAAGATAATTTAGATGTTATAAGATCATATTTTTTGCCAGAATCACTAAATTTCTGTTAGTGTTATACTGCTTTTATAAGTTCCTGAGATGGACTATAAAGTAAAGCCTTAAATTTTCCTCTCAACTTTCCTTGGGGCCACTTAAACAATGTAGCCAATATCTCTTAACAACAATATTAAAAACTAGTATGCATTTTTATATTAATTAACTGGGCTTCATTAAAATATCCTTTACTGGAATTAATTGACAGTTTGTTATCTACATCTATAGATTTTACTCTAGTTCTATTAGCCTTCTTTATAAAATAATAATGAAACAGCATAGCATGAGCATATATAAAAAGATAACCAGTGTTACATGTGCATTTTCATACTTTGTTAATTATTTCTTCCTGGTTAGATTAAATGAAAATGGTTATAATTACAGGACCACTGCTGGATCAGAACACATTCTGTCATACTTGTCTTTTGTTGGCTTTTAAGATAATTAGCCTTTAGTGCTGCCCTGCTTTTATAATGAATTAAGAATAATTTTTGTTCATTAGTATTATTATAAACTTGAATTTTGTTGTACAATTTGTCAAGTTCATTTATATTAGCATCAAGCAAACTCTATAAAAGCAAAATTTAGTCTTCCAAGAGAAGTGGAAGGAAGTAATCTCTTATATGACAAACCCAACATTATCATATGTAAACCTCATTTACTATGGAATGTCTCCCTGTTTCCAGCTCATTAATTGAATGAAACCCACTTTCACAATTTAGTAGACAGTAATGCTCTTCAAGTAATGGAACTGTATCTTTAGAAAAAAATGAGGTATGTGTGCATGGAATGGAAAGATAATGTGAGGAAATAATAATTCCCTGAACAGAGAGTAGGGAAAATATACTGATAGAAATATCAAAGCCATAATATTATATTAAATTGAGAAATATAAAATCAATATGCAGAAGTGGACATTCTTAAGATACTAAATAATTTGCTCACTAAAGTTTTCCAAATATTTAATAATAAGAAACTTGGATGATTTTTCTCTACCTAATTAAATTTTCCCAAATTACAAAAAAATGGATGTATGTTGATATCATATAACTAATCCTGTTTCTTCCTTTTCTCACTGTGGTTGGAAACTCAAAAAAAATCTATTTGATTTTATAATAGACAAACCAGAGAACCTATGTAAAGATCAACTGCTTACAAATGTATAGTTATTCAACCATGAAGCATCTGGGTGGATCATCCAAATTCTCATCATGTATTTTATTCTAAGACTCTCTGAAAATGTTCCAGGGTTTCAGTGTTCACAATGAAAATGGTCTATGAACTCTAGACAAACACAACTCAGAAAGAGAGGCAAAACGAATTAGCTTCAATTGCATATGGTAATAATTCTTCCTCAGTAAAGGTTATTTGAAAATCTATTAAAAACCTCTTTAATATATAAAAACAAACTAGCACACATAAGCTATGTTTCATAAAAGGGTAAAGAAGAACAGATAAAATAACTAGCTAGATAAAGAGGTGTTGTATACCACTGATGTCCGTGTTTACAATGATGATGCTTTACATTTACATAACATATAGTATTTTGCATATATTATCTAAGTTGCTATGCAACCAGCAACCACTCCATACCTTTTTGCTGGCAGGATTAACCTGCTTATGGAAACAAAATTACCTGAAACAATGGGATATATTAGCCACATTAGCATAAGAAGTGTCTCTTAAATTGTATACTCTGTATACATAATCTGTTTTCTCTGAGAGAAAAAGCAAATTCTTTATTGCATGACAAGGCCAGGAGTATAATACCAAATAACTGAGAGATACTTTGACCATATATTATGGCTCTGTCATTCAGATGTTCCCTACATCTTTTATAAAGCTGTGTATATTTTAGATCTATTTTCTTACTAGATTCTGTTTTATGTTATTGATCCTCCATTGGGTAAGCAAGCATCTCTTATCTTTGTCTTTTATTGAAATTAATAATATAATCAAAATTAAAATTCAATGTTAAAGGAGAAAGGAAATGATACGCTCACCCATTCTTTGAGATTCAGCCATTGTGATCTCATCTTACAAATAAGGCACTTAACCGTTTACGGCTGTGTGTGTGTGTGTGTGTGTGTGTGTGTGTGTGTTTGTGTACGTGTAGTGCATGAGTGTATTTTCTGTTTGGATGTTCAAGTAACATCAGAGGATGGAAGTTATTACCAATTCCTTGGTACAGGAACTGCAGATAATTGTAAAATATTATGTGAGTGCTAGGAACCAAAACCAGGTCCTCTATTACCCTTCTTGTGTATTTTTATTGCTTAAAATGTAAATAGCAAGCTATTTCCTGCCATGAGATATTCCTATTGTATAAAACAATGGTTTTCCAGTCTGTGCCACCTCCTAAGATCATTTTGAATTCCATTCTGAGAGTAGAAGATAATTGAGTACCTAGATGCATCTGTAAACAAAATCAACTATCTTGTACCATGATGCAATAAAGAGTGATAAATGATTTATTCATGGGGGTAAAAAGTGTACCATCAGGTAACTTCATTGAGATAAATTGAGACTGAAAGGCCACATGGGTATATTAAGATTATATCCTGGATATAGTCCTATGAACTTATTGGATATGCCAGTCAGAAGTTTGTACCTCCCTTACTCATATCACTCAAAGCACTCAAAGCACTCACCTGTCACCTGACCCCTGGATGTATGCATATCAAGGGCACATAGAGAAAGAATTATATCATCCCTTTAGGTTTCAGCTGAGCTCAGCTTTCACTGTTGATGTTGCTTATAAAAATATAATTAATTTGTTATTTTTATGTGTATGTATAAATACCTGCATGCCTGTATATCCTCATGAAGGATATAAGAACATGTTGGCTCCCCCACAATAGGAGTCAGAAGAGTTTATGAGATGTCTGATATGGATGCTTGGAACTAAATCTGGAGCCTCTCCAAGAGCATCAAATACCCTTGACTGCTGAGTCATTTCTACAGTAATTTATATAACCTTATTGATTGTATTCTGGTCATTCATCTGCTTAGCCCTTTGGACTTACAACTGCTTTCCTACTCTTGACCCTGTTCTGTTCTTTTATCTCTACACCTGATTATAATATGACTATCAGTCTTCACTCTCCCAAGGCCTGACATACAGTAGTAGCTTTTCACTGAAGCTGCTTTTGGGTTTGTTATCTTCTCAATAGAAACTCTGTATGCATGTCTATTATCCAGTTCTTAAACCTGGTGAAGTCTCCTATAGCCACTTTACCTTATGTTAATTCTGTAACTCACAGGGAGATAGATATATTTTATGTGTGTTATATTGTATATGGTATGAAAGTTGATATTAGCAATTAAAAGATAAAGGAACCTACATTAGCCTCAGAGTACTAAGATAAGCATGATTATTTGACAAATGGCTGCTGTTGAAGCCTTTGAAACTTGTAGATTTACTGTTCTTCAAAAAACTATGACATTGTAGAACATGTTCTTAAATATTTATGACATTGCATAATTACAAAAAGATACAATGTGCTGTTGATAAAATATTTGTATAGTGTCTCCTTGGCTTGCCAGTATAGATAGTATTTATCTATCAATTACTTATGCCTATTGATTAACTGTGGTGTGGATTATATGAATCAAGTTCTTCTA
>JADRCC010158126.1:0-10581 GCA_019843855.1 Hylomyscus alleni
AAAAAAAAAAATCTCATTTTGGAAGCTGTAGCGTGTTACAGTGTGCCACACAGTATATGACTTTGTCCAAATATCTCTGCTTGCAAGTGTTAATTTCAATGACTCATTAGTCTGATATGAGACCGCTGGCTTTTTCTATTCTATCAATATTCAAACCTCACTGTGACTCTTCTTGGATATTCTGTTGTTGCCAAGTATCATGGAGATCCTGTACTTTGGAATCTGTAATAAGACTGCCCCTTCATGCACTCTTGGAGTTCATCAATGAGATAAATATTGGGATGGGCCAATTCCCAGCTTTGGATCAGGGCATGAGAGGTATCTGATCGGTCAGCCAGCTGCCTATCCCACTCTCATGCTCTGGGGGCCGGCTTGCCTACAACTCCTGCAACCAGGGCCTGCCCAGGTGAGGTACAGGGTCAGATCTCCTGCTCTGATGACCTTAGTTCCAGCTCTCCTTCCTGCTTTAGCTGGCAAGGTGCAACATGGGAGTTATCTCTCTCATGCCCAGGTTACTGCACTGCAGACAAGTAGTGGGACCAGCTCTCTCATGATGACTCCAGTGGGCCAGCACAACTACATCCTTACCATCAGAGTCAGCTCTACTTGTTGCTCAAAGGAGCTACAGTGACTACTCTCCCAAGAGCTGCACCAGGTGAGGAGTAGGGACAGTTCTCCTGCTCTCGTGACCCAAGGACCAGATCACTCACCTGCCACTGGTGGCAAGGGGAAGAGGAAAAAGGGGTATCTCTCCCTCATTCATGCTACCTCACAGGAGAATTGCAGGGTCAGCTCTCATGCTCCTACCCTTTGGCCTGCTCACCAGCAATTCCTACAATGTGCAGGCCTGCTTACTAGCAACTCCTATAATGAGCAGGTCTACTCACCTGTACACTGTAACTGGCCAGGGCCAAGGTCAGCTTCCCTGCTCTCATGTCACCAGGCCCAACTCTATCATGTTGACCAAACCAGGGGACTGGCCAGTTCTGTACAGCCTCAAATATCAATATGTCTTTAGTATGCCATCCCAGAGCAGGGAGGTTCACCTGGCCTTTGGTGGTAACAGACCCCTGCTGCTACAGGGCCACAGACCCAGATGTGGTCCCTGGTGGCAGCACAGGCCAGAAATCTGTCATGGTCTCAAATGACATTACCAGCTACTCACATCAGGCTGTTCCTCACTACACTGGAGTCTCCAGTTTTGCCTCTCTTTGTTATATCTACATCCTTCTGTTTCTCTTTATCTTCTACATAACCAACACTTATTTGATCCTTTTAGTGACACTGGGGGTATCTGAGTGTCATCTCAGGAGTGGTCTCAGGAGTGCTAAGGCTTGCTTGGGCATTATGGCACTGGGTTAGGTTCATCTGTTACACCTCCAGACCTATATTGAACCTGCTGTCCAAGGCATGGTTTTTCTAGTCTCTGCCTTGTTCTCTTCCCTAGGAACCTGTAAGGGCCAGCATGATGAAAGACCTCAGGCTCTCTTTATTTTAGGGAGTATTAAGCTAGTAATCATCCAGATGTTCACTTGGCATAAAAATAGCCTCTTTCCTCTCTGCCACCTACGGATGTACATGTGACACAGCAGCCTTATCTACAATGAATGCCTCTAAGGGCAAATTTTTTTCTTGTTTTTTTTTTTTTTGTTGTTGTTGTTTTATTTTTTTGTTAAGATACATTTTTTCATATGTATGTATGCCTGTATGACTGTTTATGTTCCATGTGCTTATCTGATGTCAAATGCCCTGTACCTGAAGTTAAGGTGGTTAAAAGCCACTTGCTGTAGGTTCTATGAACCATAGTTAGTTCTTCTGGAAGAATAGCAAGTACATTCCCACTGAGACACCTCTCTAGCCTCCTGTATATCTTTTGAACCAGTCTGTTTCCATTCTTCATCTTTGGTGTGTTATTCGTACTTTTATGCTGATTTCTAAGACGTCTTTAAACACACACACACGGACACACATACACACACATACACACATATATATACACACATATATATCATATATAAATATATATTATATATAGTAGTAATAGTAGTTTCAATCCAATATACAACATAGCATCAAAATTAACAGTATTTCCTTCAGTGCTTGCTGTTTAATCAAATGCAACAGTTCTGCTAGTTTTTTTAATGCATAGTAGAAAATACATATAGATGTTTACATTCCATGCTAAGGTTAAGTATATTTTTTTATTTCATGTACCAATGTTTCAATATTTATATTTTAGTCTTTTATCTTAAGTTGTAAATTATTGGAATACAGTTCAAATCTCAAATTCACTCTCAGACTTATTAATTATATTCTGCTTTTATGATCATACTCTTATTTGAGTTCTATTTACTTCTCTCATTGTGAAAATATCCTTTGAGCTGAAGAAAATAGTTGAGAAATTTGCTTAGAAAAGTAAATTACAGGCTTTAGAGATATAAACCAAATGAGAAAGATCAATGTCTTGGAATACTAATATAAAAATTCAACCAAAATAATGGAACAAATAATGGAGGAATATATCTCATAGCTGATATGAGATTTAATTTGCCAAATTTAATGTCTACAGTATGCCATTACCAATACCTGAGAAAAATTCTATATAGGAACTTCATTTTAAAATTTTATAACATTAAAATGAAAATAAGATAGAAAAGTTTCTACTACTCAAAATAAAGAAGTGAATAAAACAAAGTATTAAAATGGATATGAAGCAGAGTAGTTTCCTCAATGTTCTAGAAGCCTATAGAGTACAAGAGGAAAGATAACTGGGGCTCCTCTAATGCCTTCAAATTTTCTAAGGAAAACTGCTTTCATTCCCTTATTGGGTAAATGGAAAGTTATGCATATACATTCATAATTTATTTAACAAGAAATAGAGCAGCAAGGACATTGGAAAGGGAAGTCAGTATTTGGAAACTGGATTTTATGACTGATAATCAATGATGGATGTTTCACTAGGGTAGAGGAAATAAAAGGTCGTAATAGTTGCTCCAAATACTAGAAAAGACTTACATTTGTTGACATGATCTCTATTTGTCTTCCATGGCCATTTATGTTCTATTCCTGAAGTTACTCTTTTTCCCAAGCCCTAATATTTCCCCAGACTGGTGTGGTTGTAGACAAGTGAGTAAAAACAAAGTACTTTGAAAGTACTCCACATTTTACTAAATAATACCAGAGAAAGATTTTAGTGTTTTAAATTTAAAGGCTAACTTGCCTGAGAAATGTTCTGTAACACTCCATATTTGAGTTGACATTGCAAAATTAAATATAATATGTACCAGTAATATTTGGTACATATTATAAATCTATAAAAGTTAAAAATATTTTCATAGTGAGATGTCTTATGACAGGAATCATTCATACAATAGAAGAATAGACAATGTTTTCTATAGACTTATTTAGTAACTCTAGAGACTGTGTGTAGACATGTACCTTTTCTTGGATATCATTAATCTCAAAGTGTAGTTCACAGTTATAAGTGAATATCTGAATTTACTGATTAGTTCTAGACCTGCCCTAAATCTACTTCATAAATAAATATCTCTTGAATTAAGGATCAATATTCTTCCTATCTACTGTTCATTAAATTTTTTATTATGCCAAAATTGTGAATAGTTTATATGAAAAATATAATAATGAATATGATAGATTGTGACTTTTCCATAACTCACCTAGACTATTCTGATATAAAAATTACTTTAGTGGATAAATTTTAAAATTAATTCATTTTTTAAAATGTTGTGAGAAAATAACTATAAAACTAAAGAAATCACATTATTAGCAAATATGGACTGATTTTCTTTAACAGATAAGGAAAAAGAAGGTGTTTGGGCCAGATTTTAGGTTAACTTGATATGAGCTAGAGTCATTTGAGAAAAGGGAATATCAACTGAAAAAATACATCTAAGATATGTGTGTAGGCAGAACCATAGTGTATTTTCTTGACTGATGATTGATGTGGGAGGATACAGCTCATTGTGGGTATCATCACTCCTAGATCAGTGGTCATGGATGATGTAAGACTAAAAATGTGAGCGATGCATGGTGATAAAGCCAGTAAGCAATCCTCAAAAATAGTCTCTGCCTCAGGTATTAGTACTAGGTTCTCTCCCGGTTTGAATTCCTGCCCTGAATTCTTTTAGTGGTGGACTGATACCTGAAAGTTGAAGTTGAAATAAACTCTTTCCTTTCTAAGTTGTTTATGGTAGGGTTGTGTTATTTCAGTCATATAAGGTAGCGTCATTAGTCTATTACTAACACTTGAATCTTTATAGTGTAATAAATGCAATATACATCGTTATATTAAAAACTGAGATTTTATGGATTTAAGTAATCAGTTTCAAAATAAATTTATTTGATAAAATTCTGGGATATTTAATATATACATACATATATAAATATATATATTACATTGGAGAAAGTTATTATAAGATACTTTAAGGAAGAAACATAGACAGAATGGAAAAGAAATTATTAATGAATGCCATTGAAATATATTTTAAATCCAAAATTAAAAAGCATTACTACAAAAGTAAATAAAACAGAGGAAATGATAATTAAAAACCCAATTTGGAGAATATGACCAATTAAAATTTTCATATAATTTGAATTACTATAAATGAATTAGGGAGAAACAATAAAAGGGTATACATCACTCAGAATAGAAGATGTTGTATAGCAACAACAAAATATGTACACCAAAATAAAACCTTTTCTCCAAAATAGTTTATAAATAAAGACAAATTAGACTAAATAAAACCAAAATGTGTTTTAAAAAACACCTATTTGTAGCATTTGACATTTGTCAACCAGCAGTCTAGTATAGTTTTTAATTAATGAGTACTTATAAATGAGCAAAAACAGTGTCTCTTTTTTTCACCTGTAGAAAAGCATCAAAAGCATTTACCAAAATAGAAAGAAGATATAGAAAATATTATCTGTGTCATAAACATATGCAGGGTAATTAAGATAAGAATATGGCATAATTTTGTTATAACTTTTATTTTATGTTGTTTCTCATGCAGAAAAAAATCCCTCCAATTTTAGCATTAATAATTATGTATTAAAATCCATTCCATTTATAGCATAATTGTGATTAATTTTAGTGAAAGGTATATAATGTATAGACAGATCACACTGAATTTCTGGTTTTCCTTTATTGAGTCTCTAATCTATTTTAAATAAAAAATGGAAAAAATCACTAAAAATTAAGTGATGTTAAAACAATAGTAAAAGTCACTGTGTAACCATATATGATAGGTTCCAAAACTAGTTCAATATTTAATATTTCAAGATTGTCTTTGAGGTCTTTAAGCTATGATTTAATGTTTGAGTGAGAGTGTTTGCTTTTACTTCTTTTAGACAAGAAATGCAAACTTGGGGCCAAAAAAAATAAGAAATGGATATTGGATAAGAACTTAGGTGCCTCATCACTAGGAAGGATTAATTCTCCCACTCTGGAGAAGTCATTAATTGTGTGTAGCTTTTCATCTAGGGATGAGGACTTGTGAGATTTCTTCAATCCATTTTGACATGTCAATCAGTTTTCACTTCTGTGATGTCCAGGCTCTTCTGTACATCAAATGGAGAAGGATGGAGTAGAACAAGATCCACAGTCCATGTCTTCCCTAGGTGTATCTGGGGTGAAAAAGGACTGTATAATCCTTAGAGAATGGGAAGAGGTTTTTCTTAGGGTGACGTTTCATTGGCTGGGGTTTAAGGTTCTGGGGATCCCTCATTTGAAGGGAGAGGCATTCCAGGAAGTTGAACCTGTAATTTTGCCAAGGGTGATATAACATTCCTCAGGTAGTGTGTTCATCAGGCTCGCAGATCAGGCTGAATAGAAGAAAGTCCTGCTATGAAAATGAAGTTCCTCCTTTTGACTTAAGCTCAGATGAACTATCTGAACATGACAGACTACTTAGGACCTTAATTATCAGGGGTTTCCTACAGTCATCTTGTATTGTCATTGTTTAAGTTTTGTTTAGACTACCATATTATTGAGATCTAATGGGTACATCTTCTCTGTTCCATATAAGAGTCACACAGACTCCACAAAAGGTCCTGGTCCTATGGCTCTTACAAACTTTTTCTCCCACTTTAGAGATGTTCCCTGAGCCTTAGGTATAAGATTCAACCTCCCAAAATATATGCAAAACTAAAGAGATTCAGAAAATTGTATTTGTATATTTACATTAATATATATGTGTAACAATAATAGTTATGAAAAAAGAGTAATAACAAAGACAATATATGAAAGTTGAGTAGGATTTGGAAACAGAGGAGATAGAATGGCATGAGCGTCAGGATATGACAATAGGGGACTGAATCTGAACAAAGTATATTATAGATGTATATGAAACGTCTAACTGAAACCCATTAGATTGTACAACTCATAAATGCTAATTATATATATATATATACAAAATAAAAAATAATAAGTTATTTACTAATGATTTTATGGGTTGACAATTTTAGCTGGATAGATGTGTAATTGTTCTCTCTTTGCATTACACACAGAGGACTGATGTTTACCTGCCACGATCATTATCAGCAATTATTATTAGATACTATTCCAATTTCTTCATAGAGTCACTCAATTCCAAACAGTATTGCAGTTATATATACATTGTAATTGTCTTCTAAAAAAGGAAAAGTGAGAGTCAAACTTTTCAATGTGTTCTATTGCCTCATTTCTCTTTCATTCAATTGGTGAAAACACATAAAAACAGAAGCACAGATTCAAATGAATGAAAATAGAGCCAGGCATACAATACAGGCTTATAATGTTGACACACAGAACACTGAGATAATAGGAGTACTGTGAGTTTGAGACAAGTATGAGCTGTGTAGCCAGACCATGATGCAAAAAGCAAAGATAAATAAGAGGTTGTCATTTGGACCAAGAGCTGAAGAGAATGGCTAGTCATAAACTATTTCATTCATTGATGAAGGAAAATTAATTTATATTCAGGTGTGTTTGAATTTGTCAGTGTTGTGGTCTAAATATGTATAAGGTCTCTCCAAAGTCCAATTATGAAAAGTGTAGTCCCAGCGTGATGATATTGGGAAGTGTTCTGTATCTTCAAGAGACAGACACCAAGGAGAAATCTTCAATGGCCACAAGGGGCATTATTATACGCGATAGGACATCTCAACCCTCAAACTCTTCTTTCTGTCTCAAGATAGGAGCATTCTTTCTGACATCATCGGAATATATTGTTGTGTAATCTTCATCACAGGCCTAGATTAATGAGACAGAATAATCTCAGATATGAAACAACAAACTATGAATGACATAGAATGTACATTTTCCACAAGCAGTTTGAATCAGGAACTTTATATGAAGAAGATGAGTAATAACGTGGTGAATTTTTCCATTGACATTTAGCTAACACTAAAACCTCATGAAAGCCTTTGGTACTGCTGGCTAACCTGGCCAGTTTCTTTATTTATCTTCTACTTATCTACATCCTTTCACACTTTCTTCTACTTAAACTTTCATGCCCTGTTGATCCTATTTGAATATTTTTTGTAATTTACACACAATACAAAACTCCCTCATGGTTGTCCTGCTATTACCCAACTGTTTTCAACTCCTATAATACCATCTCTTGTCCTTTCACTATGTATAATATATCTCTACTCAGAAAAGAGTAAAATATATCATATGCCAGTAGTATCCAATCCACATATCTTTAATCAGGAACACTGTTCAGTCCTCACTCATCATCTTAAACTACTTTATCTAGAGATCTTGTTTGAAAATATGAGTAAGTTTTAATGAACTCTATAGTAAGTTGAAAATATAAAAAAATGAAAAATATATTTAATATGACTTCCCTACAAGCATCATAGTTTACTATAAACATTAAACATTATAGATTACTGCAACATTAAAATTTTATCAATTAATTTATATTAACCTATAGTATTAGACATGAGGTAAGGCAAAAGTAATATCAAATAAAAAATGCTAGAAATACAGTACCTTATAAAATGTCAGTTTTTTACGATATAATTGTGTGACTGACTAGCATCAGTAACTTGATTATGCTACCCTGCCTTATAAAGTTCTTACAGTGAACTACCAACCAAGGGAAAGATCTGAGCTAAAAATTCAAAGTAAAATTTCTACTGATTTTGTTTCAATTTTATACTAGCATAAAGTCAAAAACTCAAAATCACAGACTTGGGATATATGAAGTTCAAGCATTCAATTTTTAAATTCTCTCTTCATGTTCTCTTTAGAATTTATTTATTCTTTCTGTCGCATGTAACTATTATCCCTTTTACTGGTTTCTCAAATCTTTGACCAAATTATGTTGAAATTTTCTGTCATCATTCCTTAAAATTGACTTTAATGTCTGCACATTCCCTTGGGCATCTCACCCAATATTCAAATACTTTTTATACTCTCCTACCTATCAAAAGTATTCATTCATCCAGACATCTTTGAATGTAAGATTTTTTTACCCTTAGGCTCATATATCCTACTTTAGTATCTGAGAGATGTCTTAAATATACAGTCCCCCAAAAGCCCCTTCTAGTCTTTTTCCAAATCTACTTTTAATAGACTTAGATATTTAAATAATAAGTTTAATCATCTACTTGCTCAAAACAAAATTTTATCACAATAATCAACAACTCTTTCCTTTTCATGCCTTTCCTCCAATCAGTGAATACATTCCTTCGAATTTACTTTTAAAATATATGTATGATCTGTCCAATTTTCATCACCTTTAACACTACAATTTTCGCACAAATAACAATAGTTTTTCCTGTATTGGTGCAACAAACTTCTACCTGTAGAGTTCACTGTTATTATTATTCTACCGTCTATGGTAAACTCAGTTGCCCCAATGATTCTTTAAAAAAAGAAGTCCAGACTTCTGGCCTTTGCTGTTTATTTAAAAATCAACAAAGGATATCAGTCAAAAATGTGCTATAAAGTAAAATGGAAAATGTATGAAATCATAGTGTTTCTTGGATTTGTCAGAATACCAGACTATACCTCAGAAAATAAGGGTGTCTCCAAGGAAATATGGGGATCTCATATTTATGTACCAGGAACAGAACACTGGAGAACGATGAGGCTGCCATATAAACAGACAAGAATATTTTAAAAGTTTTATGAAACTTCATAAAGGTCTTGAGTTGGTTAGTATGAAGGAGCAGGAATTCTGAGGCCTGGTAGTACACTTCCTTGCTCTCTATATGGAATGTCCCTTAGGAGAAATAAACTACCCCAGGTAGAATACTAGAAAACTAAATGCTCATTTGAACAAGCCAGGGAAAAATTTAATTTAGGCACCAGAGAATCAACAATTTCTACTTAGACTTTTACTATTGGTGTTTTTACAAAATAAATGTCCTAAGCTTTCATTCATTATTGGAGAATGTAGGGTACAATCTGTCTCCTATGGGGTATGTTTGAAGTTTTATAACTTAATAAAGTAAAGAAACCCACATGAAGAATGCCAACCCCTCTACCATATGAAAACAGATGATTGAAGATTATTCAAAATCTATTCCTATCAACAAAGAAATTAAACTCCATAGACAGACAGAGAGACAGACACAAGCATGAAGTCTATTTTGTGTTGATCAACTACTGACCTAGGGGTTTGGCTTGGAGTGTGGTTGATATATATAATGCCATTCTATTGAAGAAAATTGATTGTTTTTTTTCTTTTCCAGAATGTATCAGTTGTAAATAACTTATTGGCTAATGGTAGAACTTTGCTCCGACTTCTTCCCCTCCATGCTGAAATTTTGTGTGCTTTGAATGTGTATAGGTCTTTGGTATGTTTTTACAGTCTCTGTGAGTTCATGTGTGTCCCCATCAGCCCTATTTTGTCTGGAACACGGTGTCTCCTTAAAGTCATCTACTGTCTCTGGCTCCTAAAATTTTTCTACCTCTTCTTCCATCTGCATACCTGAGCCTCTGAGAAGAGGGATTTGATAAAGACATTACATTTAGAGATGAGTAATCCAAACTCTTTCACTTTCTACATATTACAGTCCAGCTATGTTTTTCTGTGAGAATTACTGTTTCTTCATGAAGAAACTTCTCCAATGAAGTTTGAACAAGGCTCTGATTAATGGGAATGACAATAACATTTGTAGTCATTTTATTGTTATGTTCCTTATGAAGAATAAGAGTAGTAGATTTTCCCCTAGGTCCTATGACATATCTATTCTCAGGTTCTTGGCCACTTTAGCAGAGTGCACTATGTGATACATCTTATGGAGGAGACCATAAATGCAGTCAGTGTAAAGAAAAGTGATTTGTTGACCAAATTCCATTTAAGCCACTGTTATACAAGTATATGTATCTTACAGGAAGGTCATTGTTCTAGCTACCAATACTTTTAGTTGGATGATATTGATAATTAGGCTTTTTAATCTTGTAGCATGGACAGGGTGTTCCAGCACTATGAACACTTGTCAATAGAGGAAGCTTCTAGTTGGACAGCAGTTCAATTTCTCCATATTTAATGACATGAGTAAGTGCTGTCTTGAGCAATAGGGCGTTACTATCAGGTTTTGGAATGTAAACCATAACCTTGGTAA
>JADRCC010158137.1:0-13659 GCA_019843855.1 Hylomyscus alleni
ACACACACACACACACACACACACACACATAAAACACAACAAGGTAAAAATAAAAATATTTACAAAGCCCATTAGTGAATAGTATTTGACATAAATTAATAAACATGTACTAATTTTTTCTCAATCTAGAAATATAGTTTTATTCGGGACACAGTGAATGTTTAAGTAAAAAACACCCTAAATAACAACTGTTTACCTTTAATAGAACAAAATATTCAAATAGGCATTAAAATAGAATATTACTGAAAAAGCCTGTAGACAACTGCCAAACAGGAAGAGCCATGGATTCTGCTTCAAAAACAAGTTGGAAGGACAGAGCGATTTTAGTGAAATAGCTTTAGTGAGATGTACCACATCCCTATGCATATTGTGTCCCACATACTTATATATATATATATATATATATATATATATATATATATATATATACTTCTCTCTCTCTTTCTCTCTCTCTTTCTTTCACACACACACACACACACACACACACACACACATACACACAAACAGAAAACATAAAATTAATATCAAAAGTATGACAAATCAACTCAAGGCACCAAAATTAAAAACAATTATAAATTACAATTAAGATTTTCCCCACTATAAATATGGAGGAGGGCATAGTACAATTTCAACTCAAGTGAAATGCTTTATTATTTTGTCAAACAATTTAAAATAGTATGAAGTAATTGAGTGACATTACTAAATGCCTCCTGTATTTTATATAAAGTTTTTTATGACAGTATATCTGTGGAAAATAAAATATGTTATTGGACTCTGACTATAAACACATGACTTAATTGTACTAATCCATTTAACAGACATATTTTCAATATTTGTTTTGAGCAGCATGTCCCAATAATAATTGTAAGTCAAAGTAGAAGACGTGTTAATACATTTAGCTTTATGGATTTAAGAAATACAACAATATTTTAAATTGACTTTATGACTTCTCTGTTTGATACGATATGTGGCAGAGACACTTACAGAAGATTTATATAAATATAAACAGAGAAATTAGAAACAATACATGATAGATAAGGCTGGAAATAAGATTTATTGCCCAGCAAAGGCTGGTTCCCTGTGTAGCATATAAGCCAGTTACATGAACGTAATTTGTATACTTTTGTTTTGTTAGAGCAGAATTTAGAAGGATGAGAAGAGATGCTTCTAAGAGAGAGTTATAAGTTTTTATTTTTTTATGCAGGCACAGAGAATTGTTTTGACACATTATTACTCACATGTTCTGTTTTATTTTGAGATATGACTCACTTTGAAACCCAGGTTGCCCTGGAATTCATTGTATAGTTTTTCTTCAAAGTTATGGGGATCCTCCTGTCTCAGCATCCCCAGTTTGGGGATTAAACACAAAACCTATCACATAGGGCTTGCTACTTTTTATTTTTAATTTTGGTTGTCATCCTTTCCTGGAAGGAGTTGTGTTCAATGTTGGATAAGTTTGAATTTGTGATTTCAAAGGTCATTGTTCTAATTTGATTGTTCTTGCCAAGATAAACATATTCTGACAACAAGCAAGTTAGAGGAGGAAAGGTTTATTTCATTTCTTTTTATTATTATTAGATATTATGTTTATTTACAGTTCAAATTTTATCCCCTTTTCCCCCTTGGAAACCCTCCCATCCCATTCCCCTTCCCCCTGCTCACTAACCCATCCACTCCTGCTCCCTTGTCGTGAGATTCTCCTACACTAGAGCACTGAGCCTTCACAAGACCAAGGTATCTCCTCCCATTGATGACCGACTTGGCCATCCTCTGCTACATATACAGCTGGAGCCATGAGTCCCACCATGTGTACTCTTTGGTTGGTGGTTTAGTCCCTGGGAGCTCTGAGGGTACTAGTTAGTTCATATTGTTGTTCCTCCTGTGGGGATGCAAATCCCTTCAGTTCCTTAGGTCCTTTCTCTAGCCCAGTATCAGTCCATCACTGAGGTACATCAAAGCAAGAATCAAAGATAGGAACTTGAATGAAGGCCTATCTGCTATAAAATAATTTCTGACAAATAATTTCTGACAAAGAATTTCTGACAAAGAATTCAGTTTTCTGTTTTCTTTAAGGGGCTAGCCAGTGACATTTTGAGCATGTTCCATGGGCAACACTAATTGAACTTGGTATATAATTTTTCTTTCTTTTTTTTTTTATAAAGGGGGAGATCACAGGGTGAGGAAGTAGATTTGGGAGGATTGAGAACTGATTGTGCTCAGGGTGCATTATTAGAAATTCAAAAATAATTAATAAAACTATTATGTTGGAAAAAGAAAAATTGAAAACTGTACCATCATATCTCCTTTCCACCTACTAGAATATACTTTTCCTTTATAGCAAGCTCCTATATGAATGCTTTATATTTTAGAGTATCTTTACTTTCTTGGAGATCTTGTTATATTGGCTTAAATTTTTGAAAAATTAGATTTTACAACAATTTTTGTCACTGGGATGTAGTGGGTAGCATTGATGCTGCTTGTATTCTAATGTTAAATACTGTGTTCTCAAATTGTGGTTGTCCCTGACTAGCATATGCTCATGTATTCAAGTGATACCATGAGAACCTTCTCCTCAATTTAACTGGTTGATAAAAAGCTAGAGCTTATGATTGGGCAATGGAAGGAGAAAGGTGGACTGGAGGATCATGAGAGGGGCTTACAAGGAAAGATATAGAAGGAGAGAGAGAGAGAGAGAGAGAGAGAGAGAGAGAGAGAGAGAGAGACAGAGA
This sequence comes from Hylomyscus alleni, assembly GCA_019843855.1. Taxonomy (NCBI): domain Eukaryota; kingdom Metazoa; phylum Chordata; class Mammalia; order Rodentia; family Muridae; genus Hylomyscus; species Hylomyscus alleni. Next base: position 2,730 of record JADRCC010158137.1, read on the forward strand.
CAGAGACAGAGACAGAGAGACAGAGACAGAGACAGAGACAGAGACAGACAGAGACAGAGACAGAGACAGAGACAGAGACAGAGACAGGGTGGGGGGAGATGAAAAAGAAGGAAACTGCCAGGGATCAGAACCACATGGCTAGGAGAAACAGCATGTAAAAAAGGCTTTATAGCTGAGGAATAAGTTAAAGTCTTAGATCTGCCCAATATCAGCATATTGTTTGTAAAAATCAACAAAAAACAAAAATGAAAAACAAAAACAAAAGAACAAACAAAAAACCAGAAAACGGTATTATGTGTCTTTTATATGAGCTTATTCGGATTATAAATTTACATACAATGAGATATTTCACAAAAGCTGAAAATTGAATAGGGGGCCTCTCAAGTGGTAATAATAACCTCTCCCATTGAGATATAATCTAGTGGCTTCACTACCATTTTTGTTACGAAAGTTTTATGGTAAAATATGGACTACTAAAATGCTGTATGTAATGAAGTGGATAGTTAAGAGGTTAATACAACTAACACACATTCCTTCAGTTGAAAAGCAACCATTCCACACATCTCTTGAGTTGTTGAAATTGTTGTTGTTGAAACTGTAATTCAGTTTATTTATAACCCAGAGATCACCCTCATTTTCCATTTACAGGTTTTGTGAATGTGTACAAAATGGCAAAAACGTTTGAATTCCTCAATATGAACATTCATAATTGATAGTGAAATTCTGGTGTCTTGTTTCTTCGTTAGTACAAGGTTTCATTTTTACTAATTATATATTCATCACAAAGTTTTTATGTCTTTGAAGATTGTGTGTATCTTTATTATGACATTACTGTTCTTTTAAATTCTTCCAATTCAATGATAAATACTGTTTCCTTTTCCCATGTTTAAGAAGTTTGTTGCATAATATATGTCTTTTGGAGAAATCATTAACATTAGTGGAGCTGTGTTCAATCATAAAGCACAGTATTTTTAGACTGGATATGTAAAATGTTTTCACAATAGGAATATACGTTAGATAATACTGTATTAACAAAACTCTAGAGAACTGATTAATTTAGAATATATATATATACTTGTGTGTATTCATACATATAAATGAATAATGGAGGAATATTAATTAGACTGAATTATTTTAGGGGCAATGTACTCTGGAATGTTTAAGATTGACCACCAATAGTCTGGAGACCCCGGATAGAACAAAAATTCCAATCTAAAGGAAATCTGCAGGACAATTCCATTTTCTTAGGCCAAGGACATCATTCTTTTTCAATAGTTGATTATATAAGGACCACACTTGTGATGAAAGATAAAACGTTTTTCATTCTGTGTAATTTAAATATTACTTAACATTTAAAAAAACTTTCATAAAAATATCCACATTTTAGACCAATTACCAGCATCATGGGTCCCAATCTTGTTGATACAAAAATATGAACCACTGCAGGCCTCTCAATAGCTTAATATCTTCAAACATTTTTTAAAACTACATGTAATGCTCAAATGGAGAGAATATGTTAATAACTCTTCTTACTGTAAAACAGGCTAACATGGAAACAAATTTAGGGCAATTCATCTAAGGCTTGTTGTGTTTTATAAAAAAAAAGAGAGTCAGTATATGTGTGGTAGAAGCAAGTTATTATGTGGGGGTAGGGAGTACCTATATAGAGCCATTCAGAGGCATTTCTTCCCCCTGAGGTACCAGCCATATAAGGGTTTAGTGTGGAATTGATTTTATTTAGGGCATGGGTAGAGGAGTTAAGGGAGTGAGGAACATGTGGAGAGAGAGGTGGGAGGAATGAGAAAAGAAGGGACAGACAGGGTAAAAGAGTAAGAGGGTAAGAGAGTTAGAAGTGAGGAGGAGGCATACAGCCCCCCTTTTCATTTTTTATTAGATATTTTCTTTATTTACGTTTCAGATTTTATCTCCTTTCCCCTTTCCTCCCACCAAAACCTCTCCTATCTCATTCCATCTCCCCCTGCTCATTAACACACTCACTTCTGCTCCCCTGTCCTGGCATTGCCCTACACTGGGGCATCAAGCCTTCACAAGACCAAGGGCCTCTCCCCTCACTGATGTCCTACAAGGCCATCCTCTGCTACATATGCAGCTGGAGCCATGAGTCCCATCATGTGTACTCTTTAGTTGGTGGTTTAGTCCCTGGGAGCTCTGGGGGTACTGGTTGATTCATATCGTTGTTCCTCCTATGGGGTTGCATGCTCTTTCAGTTCCTTCAGTCCTTTCTCTAACTCTTCCAATTGAGGACCTTGTACACAGTCCAATGTTTGACTGATAGCATCCACTTCTGTATTTGTCAGGCACTGGCAGAGCCTCTCAGGAGACAGCTATATCAGACTTCTGTCAGCAATCACTTAATTGGCATCCACAATAGTGTCTGGGTTTGGTGACTGTATATGGGATGGATCTACAGGTGGGGCTGTCTCTGGATGGTCTTTCCTTCAGTCTCTGCTCCACACTTTGTCATTGTATTTCCTCCCGTGGGTATCTTTGCCATTTTGATCTTTGCTATTCAAATTCACCTGCTTGGGATTCTTCAGGTCTTCTCAAGTATTTTAGGTTGGTTATTCATAAGTATGGATCTATAGTGAAATTGTCAGATCTTACCAGATGTTCCCCCTGCCCCCCATGGATGGTATTTAATGCAGAAATCCACAGCTTGTCAAATTGCACAGAGAAAGTGACTGTAGGGAGCCCAGCCACAAATAGAATGTCTATATCATACCTCATCCCCAAGGCTCAACGAGCATCTCAGAAGAGGAATGGAAAGATGTTAAAACTCACAGTTGTAAATGACTAGAATGAAACAGTGTGTTCTGGACATAATGGGACTTGTGTCCATGAATTCAAAAAAAGTGAATACCTGTAGAAAAATTTTACAATATCAAGTGCATCAATATTTCAACATGAAGGAAAGAGGGGCTGGTAAGCTACCACACTGAGGTTGAATCTAGGAACAAATTGAGGCTTTTGGGAGAGAATTAGTTTTCTTTAAAGATGAAGCTTCTGAATTCTTTTAAATATACCTTACAAAAACGTGTCCACATTAAAGCTTCAATTATGTGTTTATTGAACTTTTCTGAAAGAGTTTAATTTACTTTCAATATTTGACCTTGTTCCACTAGATATTTATATATAAGTAATGAGACAGTTTTATCCTTTATTAACAATTAGAGTTCATATTGTTGTTCGTCCTAAGGGGATGCAAACCCTTCAACTCCATTGGTTCTTTCTCTACCTCCTTCATTGGGGACCCTGTACTCAGTTCAATGGATGGCTGTGAGCCTCTACTTCTGTATAAGTCAGGTACTGTCAGAGCCTCTCAGGAGACAGCTATATCAGGCTAGAGTGCCCCTCCTTCAGTCTCTGCTCCATAGTTAGTCTCTGCAACTCCTTGCGTGGGTATTTTGTTCCCCCTTTTAAGAAGGAACGAACTGTCCTCATTTTGGTCTTCCTTTTCTTGAGTTTCTTGTGACTCTCAGGGACTAAAACACCAACCGAGGAGTACACATGGTGGGACTGATGGCTCTGCCAGCATGTATATAGTAGAGGATAGCCAAGTCAGTCATCAACGGGGGAGAGTCCCTTGGCCCTGTGAAGGTTCTGTGCCCCAGTGTTGGGGAATACCAGGGTCAGTAAGCAGGAGAGGGTGGGGTGGCGAGCAGGGTGGGGGGAGGGAACAGGGGTAACATAACTTAAACTGTGAAAATTAAGCATTTCCTCAATTTCAGTCTATTGCATTGGTTTAGTTATAGAAAAAAAATTTACAACTTACTTCTTATAAACTAAAGACCTAAAAATTCAACTCAGATCATTTTATATTTTGGATAAACTTATGTGAATTTCTGCTATTCCAGAAGCATTTCAATACAGTCTTTGGAGTTGTATACATTTTCTACATGGGGCTTCCTATCACATTTTTCATGGTATCTCCTAAAGGATTCAGACATGGTGCTGGAAATAAGTCATTTATATTTAACTTAGTCTACCATTTTCCCAATTTTTCTTTGTAGGTTTCTTGATGCACATAGAACATGAATAGAAAGTGCACAGATAGTGTATTTATTTAATAATATATATGGTCTTTAAGTGATGACATTTACAAAAACTCTGAAATTTACACATAAAAGAGTTTAAACATATCTACATATTAATATATTCAACCTTTAAAAATCCTCTTTAAAGCCCCCAGCACTGTAATTATCATAGATGGAAATGCATAGTTCTATCACAGTAAATTTAAAGTAAGAACCTTTCTTTTACATTTAGTGCAACCATTCTATTTGTACCTAAAAGTGTATCAGCTGCACTAACTTAAATATCAAATATTATCTTTCTCAGTGGGCTTTTTTGTCAGGAAAATAAAACATAATATTTTCTCCAAACTTACAAAAGATACTAAATCTAAAAATGAAATCTTCCTTATATAGAACTATTTTTTTCTGAGCTTTAGCTTTCCCTCACCTGTTTTAGACAGGAACAGTTTTGGGTCAGTGTTTTTGATAGTGGGATGGCATTAACCTCCCTCCACTTTATGCAATGCCTTTCTACTGCAGGTGAATTCTACAACTTCCTTGTCCCCGCTATTGGGTATTTCATCCAAGGTCCCTCACTTTGAGTCTTGATATTCTCTTATTCCCAGGTCTCTGGTACATTCTAGACTGTCCCCCAACCTCCCACCTACAGAGGTTGTATATTTCCATTCATTGTGCTGACCCTAGGAACTTCACTCCTGGTCCCTCCTCCAAATACCTGATCATTTCCCATTTTCCTCTTTTTTTCCCCTTGCCCATCCCCTCTCCACTCCCCCAACAAGTTCCCTCCCTTCCTCTGCCCTCTGCTTTCTTCTCCCTTCAAAGTGGGATAAAAGCATCCTCACTTAGGCTTTCTTTGGCTTCTAAACACTCTTGAGTTCTAGGATTGTACCCTGAGTATTATATACTTTTTTTGCCTAATATTCACTACTAGTGAATACACACCATGCATGTACTTTGGGGTCTCAGTTACTGTACTCAGTATGATATTTTCTAGTTCAGTCCATTTGCCTGCAATCTCATGATGTTCTCATTGTTAACAACTGAATAGTAATTCATTGTGTAAATGAACCATGTTTTCTGTATCCATTCTTCTGTTGTGGGACATCTGAGTTGTTTCTAGTTATTGGATATCACAAATAAGGCCTCTGAACATAGCACATGCCCTTGTGACATGGTAGAGCATCTTTTGGGTATATGCCCAAGAGTGGTACATCTGGGTCTTCAAGTGTATTTATTTCCAATTATCTAAGGTATCTCCAGACTGATTTCCACAGAGGTTGTACCAGCTTGCAATCCCAACAGAAATGGAGGAGTGTTTTCTTTCTCTTCACCCTAGCCAGCTTCTTCTGTCACCTGAGTTTTTGTTCATAATCATTCTGATTGGTATAATGTGGAATCTCAGGGTTGATTTGCATTTTCCTGATGACTAAGGACTTTGAACATTTCTTTAAGTGCTTCTTGGCTATTCAAGATTCCTCTGTTGTGAATTCTTTGTTTAGTTCTATATCCCATTTTTTGATTGGGTTGTTTGTTGTTTTTTTTTTTTTTTTTTTTTTTTGGAGGTTTGGTCTTTTCATTGTGTTCTTGATCTTCTGGATGTCTTGGTTTAGGAGTTTTTTTCCTGTTTTGAAACCAAAAGCATATATTGTATGATTATTTTCCCAGAGACAAGTGAATAAATGTCTGCTTTGATGGAGAGTGCACCAACAGTTCAAATAAAAAATTCAATTCAAATTCAACTTGGTAAAGCAATGAGTTTATTGAAGTTACTCACAGGAGCATGAATTATTCAATCTTTTGAGCTGCATCAATAACACATCCAAATATCAACATGGGCAACTGATGAAAACTGAATCACTGAAGATATATCATCTCCAAGTAAATTGTTATATAATCTCAGGGATATCTAGAAGTCCCTACAGAGTATAATAAATGGCTTATAAGACTCTATGTCTTCATGAGAGAATGTTAACAGGCCTAATGTCAAGAGAACCTCCTGCTAGTAGCTTTAGTTGCTCTACTTCAAGATAGTAAAGGTCATGTCTAATCCAGAGTGAAGTTACACTACAGCATACTACACCTTATTTATCCAGACATCAGTTGCAGAACCAGTGGTTATTAATCTATTGACAATTAAGAATGGTGTTGTAAGTTTCAGTTCCATTATCATTAGAAATGTCTTATTGTCTTTTACATATAAGTTGAAATAAACTTCATGAATCATTTAGTAATTCCATGCTTAATTCTTGAAAGAAAGTACAAATCTGCTTTCAAATGCAGATAAATATTTATATTTTCACATTAGTTATTTTATTTCCCACATTTTTGCTAAACATATATTTGTGTAATTTTAGTTATGATCATATGTAGATGTCGATTAACTTTGTCTATTTACAACTAATGTTTAAAAATTTATGTGTTTAAGAGTTTATCTTCTTAAGCAAACAAGTATAGTTCAAAATACACAATTTTGTGACGATTCAAAGTTTTATTTTAGTCTTTGATCTTTATTTAAATATGATTAATCATGTCTTCTCAATATTTGAATTTAAACTCTTCCTATTATAGTGCTCAAAAGAGTATAATCCTCAAATTAAATCCCCATATTCAAATATTTCCATACAATATGAAAATATTATAATTTATAATTCCTGTAAAACAAATAAAATTTAGTAAAAAGTAAAATAAAATTCAGATTTTTGATCTGATGTCTCTTCCTTAGGTTCTTGAGTAGAAGCCCTCCTGAATGGCCATGTGTTATTCGTTTCTTTCTCTGCCATTGTCAAGATTGCCACACCATCCACTTACTCATCATGTCTCCTCACTCACAAAGTAGTATTGTTGTGCCAGGAAATATTTGTGAATCCTAAAAGACCGCCAAGGAGGTGATTCTGCTGCAATCATATTAGGGTCTCTTTATTCAAGCTCAAGCTTGGGCTCCCTGCCAACCCTGACACAGCAGGAGGGTAGAGCCCTAAGCCTAGTTTCTGTCAAGCATTTCTAGAGGCAAAAAGAGGGTATCCGACTTGAGGGGGGTATATTGTGGTCTCTAACATAATTGTCTGGTGCTGGGAGCCAAACTATAAACTTAACTTCTGTGTTTTGTGATTGGTAGTTGCCAGGAAAAGATGTACCAGGGGCAGACTTGTAACCTGGTAGTGCAGGTTTGTTGAGGAAAAACCTGAAACTGGTGCAAGATGCTGGTTTTGTTAGGGGGTAACCTGAAAAGTACTGTTACATATAGATCTTGTTGAGGAATAGCCAGGAAACTGGTACTAGGTACTAGCCTATTAGTTAACTTGAGTTCAACCTTAGGTCAAATTTTCTAAAATGGAATCTGAACGCAAAAGATTTGGTCACTCAGTATTTGAGGAATATGTTCCTTTCAGCAATGTGAGGAGAACTGTACTGGCTTTGGCCCAGTTCTCAGATCTTGTAGTTTCATTATTTTCTCTTTTATTGGGTATAGGACACCCACGAAAAAAAAGAAAAAGAAAAAAGTAAAAGAAAACTGCCTTGTGACCAATATCTCTGTCTTTTGGAGGCTCTCTGTTTTCTTTTGAATATGTCCAGCATTGCCTAATATTGTACTCTCACTTTCTTTAGACTAATTATTAGATTTTCTTCCTTTTATCCTTTATATTTTTCTTGCTTTAATACCTTTCAACTGAGATTTTAGAAGCTGAGATTTTATATTCTGAGTTCAGAGATTTGTTATTGTTGCTTGCCATGTATAGACTTGGCAATTTTATAAGACATATAGACTTGTTTTCCCTTTATTTGCTGGTAGTAGACCTTCTAGTAGATCTACCAAAGCATCACCAAACATCATGTCAAGTCATATGGATTTCTTTATTTGTGTGTTGATAATTGTGCTTTGTTTAATTTAATAAAAAAACTCATTAAAGAATCACTAATACTTTCAAGATGTTATGGGCAAGAATGACAAAGTTTAAATTTAAAAATTCTACTGTATTTTAATACAAACACAAAAATATACTTTAAGGAAAATATTTCATAATAGAATATTTCTAAATCAGTAATATTTAAATTGTGATATTAATTAATAAGGCTTCCTCTGTGTTCTGAAAAGACTATAACCTGAATATTTGAAGAAAAATCAAAGAAATCCCTATTGCAAGTTCAAGTATAATTTTCACCATGATGAGAATTATTAAGTTACTTAAATTAGGTGTAAGGTTTTTTTCCCTTATTCCTGTGAGCTAGATCTGCCTTATGTTCATAATTAAATGGTGATGCATAGTAATTTCCCTATTTTTTCTCAGTGATGATGAAATTACCTCTCTAATATTAATACTGAACTTAATTCTAATAGAGAATTCATATTTTCATTTATTTTAACTTTAATTATATTGCTAATTAAGACACAAATTCAGATAGTGACTTGTTTAATTTATATGTTCATTAAAGCACTCAAAGATTTTCTTAATGAAGTTTATTAAGAAATGTAAAGCCAAGCTTAAAAAAATTAAAAGAAAAGAAAAAACAAAAACAAACAAGCTTCTTTAAGATAACTATGAAAATAAAAGGTTTTTTCTTAATTCCCAATAATACAAAGTACAGTTAAAATTTGTAATAGTTTAAGAAAGTGATATTGAAAATTTATTAAAATAATTTTAGTGCATAGCAGTTTTAAATAACAATTGATTTACAGAACTTAGAAGAATGAGGACTTTTAAGAATACTGTAATTACTTGACTACTTTGTGTCCAATTTCACACTCAATATGCTATAAGCTAGCATGTTTTGTTGCTTGTGTCAATAATTTGGCATCATGAAAATAGGCAAGGAAAGTACAATGTTGGTATACTTATTTGCTTATAATATATTGCATTTAAAAATATCAGATGAAGTAATTTTAAATTAGTAAATTTCAAAGGTTTACTCAGCACATTTATTTGACATTTTGTCTTATTTTTTTTAATTAATGGTCAATATTCTTTTTCTTAAATGTGAAAGTGTAGGTCTTGATATACCACATCATATGTAATTGTGCTTTAGTTACCAATGATTTGAATGAGAACATCTTCCATGGTCTCTGATATTTGAAATCTTAGCCCCTAGTTGGTGGTATGGTTTCCACAGTTTTAGGAGGTATAGTCTGGTTGGAAGAGGTACACCATTGGAGGTAAAGTTTAAGAGTTTAAAGATTCATTGCATTCTTTTGTTTGTTTGTTTTTTCTCTTTCATGCCTATGTTTGACAATGTTAGTTCTCACCTTGTTCCATTGGTGATTCCTCTGCTCTGCCTCCACAGGCTGTTATCTAGAATTTTAAGTCCCAATAAACTCTTCCTTGTATAAAATGGCTTGGCAGTGGTGTTTTATCACAGCAGTAGAATACTAACTAATAAAGGTAGCTTAAAGAGACTGTACTCTTCTGAGAATAAGCTACAAGACTGATAACAGGGAAGTAAGTATCTTGACGTTAGCTATCTCTATGGTAACACATTAGCAATAAATATATAGTTTGTTCATATATATATATATGTATATACATATATACATGTATACATATATATATGTATGATCTATTTTTTTAAGTATGTTTAAGTTTGTGTTCAATAGTTTCAGTCTATTTTTGAACAAATTCCCTTTAGAACAAATCCAGAATGATATTGTTTACTTGGTAATTGGGCATGTCTTTCTAATCTTTGTCTATGTTCTTATATGCAGCAGGATAATTTTTAGATTTAGTTTAAGAATGTTTTATAAGTAAGATTATACTATTTTAATATACTCAGCATGGCATAGAGGGTGGGTGGGACTTAGGAGGAAGAGAAGTGTGGGAGGAAAAAAGGGGGCAGGGTCAGTGTAGGCAGAGACAGGGAGATGTACAGAAAGTCAGGAAATTGAAAAGAGGTGTGAAGCAATGGGGGATGGGGAACTGAAGGTAGCAAACAGAAAGATCCAGAGGCCAGAAATGCAAGAGGCTCTCAGGACCCAAAAGGGATGACATTATCTAAATACCCAAGAAAAGAGAGAGAGAACCTGTAGAGACCATATCCAGAATTTAGGGATGGTCATTGGTTGTGGGATAGGGCCACCCACCCTTTTCAAAATTTTAACTCAGAATTGCTCTTGTTTAAAGGAAACACAGGATAAAGAGTGGAGCAGAGACTGAAGGAATGGTCATCCAGAGACTGCCCTATCTGGGGATCTATCCCATATGCAGTCACCAAACCCAGACACTATTGTTGATACCAGGAAGTGTTTGATAACTGGAGCTTGATATGGATGTCTCCTAAGAGGCTCTGCCAGAGCATTACTGATAAAGATGGGGATGCTTACAGCCAACCATCAGACTGGGCAGGGGAACCACAATGGAGAAGTTAGAGGAAGAACTGAAGGAGCTGAAGGGGTTTGCAACCCATAGGAAGAACAATAATGCCAACCATCCAGAAGCCCCTAGAGCTCCCATGGACTAAACCACCAACCAAAGAATATGCATGGTGGGCCTCAAGGCTCCAGCTGCACATGAAGCAGAGGATGGCTTTGTCTTTCTTGGTCTTATGAAGGCTTGATGCTCCAGCATAGGGGAATGCTAGGGCAGTCTGGCAGGAGTGGGTGGATGGGTTGGGGAGCACCCTCTTGGAAGCAGGGGAGGAGAATGGGATGGGGTTTTTTTGGAGAGGAAACCAGAAGGGAGATAACATTTGAAATGTAAATAAACAAAAAGACCAATTAAAAAGAGAAATGTAAATGAATTAAATTATTAATAAATAATAAATAAAAATAACTTATATTTCATTGTCTATAAATAACAAATTTCATTGATCAGTTTTGGAGGCTGAAAATGTCAAGGTCAAGACAATAGAGCCATTCTTTGCTGTACAGTCCTTAATTTTTCCATTTG
>JADRCC010158139.1:0-10674 GCA_019843855.1 Hylomyscus alleni
TTTTTTTTTTTTTTAAAGCATACTGCAAAATTCTTGTTTTTAGGACAAAAACAAAAACAAAAAAAAATACATGCTGACAACCTTATCAACTGAGACACGGCCAGTAAAAGGACATTTATGGAAATACTAGTAAAGCCACAAAAGCAGCCTTAAGTCTGGTGAGCAGAGGTATAGTAGTAAGTCAATTCCACATCTGTGAACTGATGATGGAGATTTTATTCCAGGGAAGAGCCAAGTGGGTGATAAAGGTAATTCCTTGTAGCAACTCTCAAACTGTAAATCTCTGTAAATCTCAATGACTCCAAAGTTTGTAAACGACTAAGTCCTCAGGCCTAAGAAGCAAGGAAATGGACTGAAAAAATTCTACCACCGTGTAGGCCTTAGGTCTCAAACAACTAAAGAAAAAAACTTAAGGGTTATAGAGTTCAAATACACACATACACACTCACACACTTTATTTCTGTGTAGGGGTGATATATAAGGCCTTGTCAAGTATATGAACAGTTCACTTGAGTTGATCTTTTCTTTCCCAATATGTGGAACTCAGGATCAAATAAACACAGGTAAGGCTTGGTAGCAAATACCTTCGCCCACTGACTCCCTGATACAGTTTCCCACAGCAAACAAGTGTACTACTAGAAGGGAGCAGATGCCTGTAGGGTATGGACACAAGGGGAAGCCTTTAGTTTGTGGGGTCCCAAGGAAATGTGTGGTGTTGACATTTACTGACCGTGTCAAAGGCCACATCCTCAGGCTCATGGAAAAAATGGCCAAGACTCCATACCTCCACAAGTTAGGAGGCTACAAGGGATGGCAAAGCTTTCTGGCTTTCCTCTGGTCCACACGCAGATGTTGATAGTGTGCACAGAAAATGCCAAAAACATTCATCCCATTTACAGCCTGAAGTCTGTTCCTCTACCAAGATTAGCTAAGCCAGCTTCCTTGACATGCAGCTGTATACCGTAACCTGCCTCCTTGATTCAACTGTAAGTATGTATGTATGCATGCATGTATGTATGTATCCCACCTCTCTGAATATAATAAAGTAGTGTATATACTACAGTGAGCTTCTGGGATGTTCCCATTCCTCCAGAGCACCCAGTCCAACTGATCTTAGCTTTTCTGTGTGTGTGTGTGTGTTTATCTCTTTTCCACCTTCCTTCACCATTCCTTCAGGTATGCCCCGACTGTGTTTGACACAGCAGCGGGAGAGCTTCTATCTGGGCTGGAGCAGAGGCAGTGAAGAAACACACCCCACAAGCAGTTCACTAACCAAAAGCATGGTGATACACCATGGATGGCACTGGGGAGGATACAGCAGGAGAGTGGAAGGTTTTCAAAACAAAATCCCATCAGAGAGACTTGGGCTTGCCTAGTGTGGACAGTGTTAAACTATTATGTACCAGGTTCTCAGTAATAATCACAACTCTTGTTTACTGACAGAAACACAAGTTGACTAAAGTCACACTTGGACTGGTGAGAAGGTTAATAAAGTCCTTTAAATATATATAAATTCTTTTTCAAATTTTGTACTAAACTGGGGCTTGCACTCAGTTTGTGGTGCTTGCCAAGTACAAAGTACACATGGAGGTCTGGGTTCCGTATTTTGGTATCACATAGTTAGGTGGTGGCCAGTGCTGGGCGGGAAGCCGAAGGAAGGTGAGTGATCTGAGACCAGGTGAGCGACCGGAGGCCAGCCTAGACTATGAGATTTCCATCTCAAACTGCAAACAATGCGGAGAAACTGTACTTTTCTCTTGGTTTCCCCTACTGCAAACAACATCTGGCCCAGAAGTGACCCACCAATCCTAAACATGACTCAGCATTTACTTATTTACGTATTGTTTGGCTCCATATGATTCTTATCACACCTGTAGATTTGTATCCACTACCAGAGAAAGCAGAAAAGATCAATTTCAGCAGAAGAGTCCTTTAAAAATTATCTGTATATGTGTATCCCCCACTCTCCCTAATCAGAAGCCAAAAGAGGACATCAGATACCTGGAACTAAAATTACAGGAAACTGGGTTTGACCTGGACAAAGTGGGAACTGGAAGACAAACCCAGGTCCCCTGGAGGAGCAACAAGCACTCTGAACTGCCAAGCAACTTTCCCATGCTCGCTCTTGTTCTTTTATAACCATAATCTGGCAATAATTAATCTCTTTGATTTTACACTGGGCATAGTGGCACACATGAAGTAGGCCAATCTCAGAGTTCCAAGCCAGCCTGGTTTACATAGTGGGTTCCAGGATAACCATGGCTGTATAGTAGGATCCTGTCTCCAGGGAGCAGGAAAAAAATGTGTGTGTGTGTGTGTGTGTGTGTGTGTGTGTGGGTATATCTCCTCCCTGACGTTTAAACAGTGTTGCATAAATGCTCAACACTATGCAACAATGTTTCTTCTCACTACCAGAAGGGATGAAAAGAATCCACAGCGAAACCCTTCTGCTCATCTGTGAGAGTTTTACAAATAAAGCTTACTGGGACATTTCTGTTCAAATCTATTATTTTTTATTTTGGAATTTTGAAAGATGACAGTTCTGTCCTCCAGGCTATCTCATGTTTGCACACCCAAAAATGCCGTGAACACTTTTCTCATGAAAACAGCAGCACTTTTACACTGCACAGGTCAATCAGCCATTGGGTGGAGATGCAGACACATACTAAGGACAACCTTATCTGGCTTTTCTGAGTTAGAAGTGTATGGTATCTTATTTTGGTGTTGTGGCCACTTAGAATAATGCAACACACAGCCTGGTCCTGTACTTTAGTCTGCAGCACTCTGATGTTTCAACATCAATGAGTCTTTTTGGCCTCCAGAATCAGCTAGCCCTTTTCCAGCGGGACGACTGACCACACTGATAGCCAAGAGCTATAACCAAACAGCTTAAAACACTGACCACAGGACCAACCCTCTAGCATGAAAGTAACACATGTCAATGGAGAGCTCTGAATTTAAAGTTAAAGAGCCTGGACTTAGCATATGCCATTGCTACAGAGAAGATTCTGGCGCTCACAAGGCAGCAGAGAGATAAGCAAACCTTGGTAAGAATAGCCCACAGTAGGTGGACAGGGAAAGCCAAAGAAGTAACAGGAATGAGGGCTATACAAAAGAAAGGCAAGGCAGGCAGGAGTTAAGAGACCACAGAACCACAACCATGGAGGACACTGAACTCAATCACCTTTGGAAAGCCCCCTCCCAGCAGGTCCCCCAAAGGATGAAGAGGACACCACTCACACTGTGAAATGGCACTATGGCCCTGATAGAGCCCACAGTCAAGAACCAAGTACTCAGTACTCAGTGTTGAACTTCTGTCTTCGCCATCAAAAGCAAGAGATCTCTTCTAAGATACTAGTTCTGCAAAAGTCTAGATGAAAACTGACTAGCTTGCCCTTCTCCCACCCTGTGAATCTCTATTTGATCTACGTGCCAGTTAGTCTATGAATTCTTTACAAGATATTACCAGCAGTAAGATTATCTCAACTGACTTCATGAAGCTAAAGTGGCCTGACTTGGGTTTCTGCACTGGGTATGCAGCTCCAAGCACTCACCAGACAAAGTAGGAAGCCCACTTCAGGGCCCATTGCCCACACAACTTTTAAGGCAGTAGAGCCTGAAAGCTAAAAATAGACCCTATTTAAATTAGTTACATGAAAAAGAAGCCCCAAGGAAAGATCTGTACTCCTTAAATAAAACTGGGGCTTTCAGCTTAGCTTTATCATGTAAAAACCTGTTCCCTAGAGATCCTTATTCTAATGTGTGTCTTCCAAACTCTGGTCTGAACACCACAATGGGAACTGTAAAATGCAAAGTACCAAGGAGCTACTGGCTATGCTTTTCCACCTGTATTCCTTCCACAAACAAAAGTCCGCTAAACTGTGGTGTGCTCCAATTGCTATGGGAGCAAGGGGGATCATAGTATGAATGAAAACAGGTACAGAGGAGTGCTAGGCAGCAACTGCAGCAGCAAGGAATAGCCAGGGGAACAAGAGTAGCACACAAATTGTCCTTCCATAGATAGGGCGTGAATCCCCTGAAGGACCAAAGCATCCCTCTGACTTTTCTGGCTCCCTGCTTTGAGTTTTTCCAGTGAGTTTGTAGCCTTATAAAACTGTGTACATGCACACACGCACGCACAGGGTAACATCAATACCAAAAGCATAACTAAGTCAAGACCCTCCTCGGGTAGCCCTGCAAGCTATAAGATGAGGGACAGAAGCAAGCACGCAGACATCTAGAGCTTATCTGTGGCCTAGAAGGTCTTTAACACCTTAGAATCATTTTTCCTTTCATACCTAGTTTCCATTCAAAGTCACTTAAAGGGTGAAGTTAGAATGAAAAGGATGTAACAAAACTTTCCAACAAGAGGCTGGAGAGATGGCTCAGTGGTAAAAGCACTGACTGCACCAGGCAGAGGCAGGCGGATTTCTGAGTTCGAGGCTAACCTGGTCTACAGAGTGAGTTCCAGGACAGCCAGGACTACACAGAGAAACCCTGTCTCAACAAAACAAAACAAAACACCCCACTGACTGCTCTTCCAGAGGTCCTGAGTTCAATTCTCATCAATCACATGGTGACTTACAACCATATGTAGCAGGATCCGATGCCCTCTTCTGGTGTGTCTAAAAAAAGCTTCATTGTACTCACAGACATAGGGCTGGTGAGATGGCTCAGCAGGTAAGAGCACTCACTGACTGTTCTTCTGAAGGTCCTGAGTTCAAATCCCAGCAACCATGGCTCACAACCATCTGTAATGAGAGCTGACGCCCTCTTCTGGTGTGTCTGAAGACAGCTACAGTGTACTTAGAAATAATAATAAATAAATCTTTTAAAAAGTAGTTTTAAAAATAAATAAATCTTTAACAAAAGCAAAAACTTTCCAACAAAAGGACCTAAAATACAGATACTCTTGGGGCTGAAGCAGGAGGGTGAATGAGCTACACAGAAGACTTCAGAAAAAGCTTACAGCCAGATAAAGTGGTGCACTCCTTTAATCCCAGCACTTGGAAGGAAGAGGGAGACAGATCTTTAAGTTCTAGGCCAGTCTGGTCAACAAAGTTCCAGGATAGGCAAGGCTACACAGTGAGTTAACCTTTTCTCAAAAATAAACAAACAAATAATATTGAGGTATGGTCTGTTGCTGTGTATTGTGGCACTAAATTCTGTACCTGAGGGAAAGGTCTAGGCCTGTGAGTGAAGTCTCACACTCACCAGCTTTTGTTGTGCCTAGAATTAAAACCTCTGATAAAACTGGCCATAGCCAATAACTAAAGGGTTTAGAGGTGGGTGGGTTTTGAGTTACTGGTTGTAGGTGAAGAGAAGGGAGGAGACTAGGTAAAGGAGGTCCAAGGAGAAGAGAGGGGGAAGCCACCATGAGGAGAGGTGAACCATGAGCACAGGGCCAGGAGAAATAGCAAGCATTTGGGGGTATACTGGTGGGGAGGTAGCCAGGCCAGCAGTTAGAAAAGTAGACTAGAGGTTACTCCCCCCCCCCCCAATAACTGTCAAAGCCAAATAAAACAGTCTGAGTGGAATTTATTTGTAAGCTAGTCAGGGATAAGCTTAACGTTGCTACAAAATATATAGCCAGGCATGGTGACACACACCCTTGATCCCAGCACTCAGAAGGCAGAAGCAGATACATCAAGGCCAGCCTAATCTACAAATTGTAATGGGAATGTTGCAAATAGAACCTTGTCTCAAAAAACTAGAGTTGCCATCTGAACTTCATATGTATTGTGAATTAATTTGTTGCCTAACATTTACTCATGCATGTGTCTGAGGTAATGCCAGACAAGGACAGAAATCATTCTCTCCTTCCATCTTGTAGGTTCTGAGGATTGAACTCAGGATCTTGCTTGGTGATTGAGTCATCAAACCAGCCAGTTTGGGGGTTTTTATTGTTGTTTAAACAAAAACAAAACAAAACAAAACAAAAAATGCTTGTGAAGCAGTGTCCTCTTGTTGTACCTGTAAGGGATGTTCTTTTACTTGTTCAGTCAGGGCTCTGCTATCTGATGTATCCAAGTGTGCATACAGATGTGAATGAACACACAGATATGCACATATAAACGGAGAGGCCAGGTCAACACTGTCTTCTCTTATCAATACCCACCGTGTATGTCTGTTTATTTTGTATGTGCACATGGTACGTGGGAAGGCATGGAATTAAGCCAGCGTTGGAGTGTGCCCAAGATCTCCATCTACCTTAGCTTGGTTTCCAATCCAATCCAAGTAGATGAAACTGGAAAGCAGGTGCTCTTTACCTTACCCCAGCCCCCACCCCCAGGGCCATTCTCAGAGTCCTGATTTTAGGTTTTGAGAAAGGATCTCTTGCTGCCAATTCAGCACAACTAATTGGCCTGAAGTTCCTATTTCCATTACCTCTGACTGGGATTGCAGGTGTACACAGTGGCAGCTGGATTTCTAATATGGGTCCCGGGGATATGAACATAGATCCCCGTGCTTTGGGGACAAATGGTGACTGAGCCATCTTCCTGGACCCTCAGCCCTGGCTTCTATGACTCACCACATAAAACAAAACAAAAAAACAAAGCACCTACTTTTCAGAGCTATAGGAGTGACTTCCTTCTCATCCCTGACCTGCCCACTGATATCCTAACCACAAGTGGTCAGTGAACTGCAGTACATTTTCCTGAGAGCCTGCAGGCATTGCATCCATTCTGCCTCCATGTACTGCCTCCTATTCATCTCAGATCTTGACAACTCCCTTTCTGCTGGAACCAACTGGCCAAGAGGTCAGAGGTATCAAGTGGCCTTACAGGTTCTGGCTTTAGTAAGGTGTGGCTGGCTAAAGTGTCCCAGCCCTTTCCGAATTCCTGAAAGCACCCACAGTCAGGAATCTTTAAAGCTGGGAGGGCTGCTGATATAGGTCAACTCAGTTCCACCTCTCCTTCTGTACAGAAGGACCCTAGCAATGACACTATGCTCAGGAAACAATGAAGTACAGTGGTACCAGTGGGTCCCTTGAATGTAATCACACTTGCAGAAGAGATTCTCACATGCTGACAAGCTTATTGACCACGTGGATTAAAAGGAACGTCTTTGAAGCTGGAGAGATGGCTCAGCAGTGGGAGCACTGGGCCATCTTTGAGAGGGTGGAAACACTGCTCTGCTTACTATCAACTGTGAGCCCTAGTGAAGAGATTGGGAAATATCAAATGCCTCCCACCTCTGGGCACGCTAACTAGCCCTTCGTTTAGACTCTTCTGTGAAGCCTCTCTTGATCCATTCCTTTCCAGAGGTCATCTCTCTAACTTCCACAGTACCCGATCCACACTAGAGTCCCCCTACCATACACATATGCCTAGGGGCTCCATTCTGAAGCTGTCAAGTGGGAAGGGAGCACAGGGACACCAGCCAGCACTGAACCTGCCTCTTATAAACATTTCTCTAAACATGTACTTTCTGCACTTACTTCTGGCTCTGTAGACTCGGCTGGCCCTGAATTCGCAGATCTGCCAGCCTCTGCCTCCCAGGTGCTGGATTAAGAGTGTTCACCACCACGCCCAACCCTGTCTCATTACTCCCTTTTCCCTAGTTCTCTCTGAATATAATGGCTGAAATGTAATCTTACGTTTGCTTAACTTGCTAATAAACTGGGACTTTAAAAGTTCACTTGGCCAGGCAGTTGTGGCGCTCGCCTTTAATCCCAGCACTTGGGAGGCAGAGGCAGGTGGATTTCTGAGTTTAAGGCCAGCCTGGTCTACAGAATGAGTTCCAGGACATCCAGGTCTATATAGAGAAACCTTTTCTCAAAAAAACAAAATAAAATAGTTCACCTGGCTGCATTGTTCCTATACAGTATTATCCACAGCACTAGAAAACAAACACTCATGACCTGGTGCATTCTCATACGCCCTGCTCTACAGTCCAAGAGAGCCATTTATAGATAAAATTTTCACTGTTTTTATTCATTCATTTTTTCTGGAATATAATGGATATTTCCCAACATTTACTGTAACTTCGGTCTCATTGGAAACATGTAAGCAAGAATTCAATCCCACCAAATACATTAAGCTGGCACTGCAGTAACTCTGTGCTGTGCTGATACTGTGTTCATATCTGCCTCCCCTTTATTTTGATACAATAGCGCTACACCAATTTCCATCACCATAAAGATGCCTTGCATAGCTGCTATGTGTGTGGTTAGATGCGTGGGGGTCTTTTAAACCCTTAAACCACAGTCCCTTCGTCACAATACAAAAAAGGAAACTGGGTACTGTGGGACTAATTGTCCCAGATTAGTGCTATAAGTAAGTTCAAGGCCTGTCTTGTCTACATAACAAGACCTTTGTTTCCTTTTTCTTTTTTTTTTGGTGTTTCGAGATGGGGTTTCTCTGTGTAGCCCTGGCTGTCCTGGAACTCACTCTGTAGACCAGGCTACAGAAATCGAACTCAGAAATCCACCTGCCTCTGCCTCCCAAGTGCTGGAATAAGACCTTGTTTCAAAATTTAAACTGTAGAGCCAGGTTTGTTCTCATTAGCAGCAGCAAGAGGCTTGGTTAGAGTAGAGACGACTAAGAGACTGCAGCCCTCACTTCATGGGCTACACGGGCGCATCCTCAAGGACAAGATCTAAGCTCATTTCCCTTTACCTTTAGTTCTTATTCTTAGCACAGGGGAAAGATGGACACTCACTGGGGAGAAATTCTGAGTGTGTAAAATAGCTGTAAGACTGTGGTGTGGGGTACATATTTGTAATCTCAGCACTGAAGGGGAAAGCAGGAGCACTGCTCCCATAGCCACTGTGACATGCATGACCAAACAGGATGCACCCACAAAACAAAATAACTTCAAACATTTAAACCAGGCCTGCAAGATGGCTCACTGCATAAAGGCAGGTGCCATATACAAGCCTAGCATCCCAAGTTCCATTCACGTAAACATAAGAAAACCAATTCCATGAATTTGTCCTCTGACCTCCACATAGGTGCCACAATATGCATACTCACATACATACTAATAATTTCTGAAAATACAAAACACCCAGGTACCTGGCTGTTACCCAATGTAATCTTATGTTTGCTTAACTTGCTAATAAACTGGGACTTTAAAAGTTCACTTGGCCAGGCAGTTGTGGCGCACGCCTTTAATCCCAGCACTTGGGAGGCAGAGGCAGGTGGGTCTCTGAGTTCAAGGCCAGCCTGGTCTACATACAAGGGCCACATAAATAAATAGTCAGAAGGAAAAACAACAGCAGCAAAACACAACAAGAACTTAGGACGGTTTTCCCTAGTTTCATTGGATAATGAAACACTCATGTGAAGAGGTAAGGACTTCCACAGGACCTACCCTACACTCTGAAGAGAGGAGCTTGCCTAAACTGGCATACACATGCCAAGTGCTACATGTTTTTATTTTAAAACAGAAACTGCTGGGGTCAGTTAAGAGTCTTCCAATGTTAGCATTCCCCAGTGATATTGATGAGACATACTTGCAATCCAGGGAGTGGCCCACAGCCAGTTTCTAAGGTTGTTAGATGGTAGGGCTGCTCTGCCTACACATGGCACCATGTGTTTTCTTTGGTGATGCCTCCTTAACCTTTTCTGAAGGTGCTATGGGGTGGGTGGCAGAAGAGTCAGTTCACTACCCAAATACCTGTGGCTACAGGGGAAGCCACCCTGTAGAATTCATTCAGCACTCTGGAAGCAACATTGTCAGTTTATCAGGAACAGGGCCTCCCAGGTAGCATACCCTGAGGCTGATGCCTAGTGTAAGGTAGAGTACAGATTTGTCCAGCACAGAATGTCGAGGAGGAACCTAAGCCACTGGCATGAGATCAGAACTAAGGACCCGGGCTTTACTAGTCAGCAGCAAGCCTAAGAATCACACACAACTCTCCTCAGTCACCCGAAAAAATGAAGGCCCGCCCATCAGCTTGAAACGGGCACCACACTGGCTGGATCGCAGGTTTCAAACACCTGCGATGGATTTGAAGCACCCATCGGTCAGATAGCATAAGCTGTTTGACAGGACATCTGGGCATCTACCAACAACTCTGTCTCTGCAGTGATCTCTACCCCTCACACCTCAGAGGTTGAGCAAGAATTAAGAATTCAATTCAGAAAACACAGGAAAGGTGGCTGGGCTTGGTGCACAGCCCCAGCTGTGATAGGACACCTCGCTGCCCTTCCTTGTGGTGCAAGCACTCTGGTTCCCAGGACAGGGCTTCTCCTGGGCACTCCTCTTCCCTTCCTGTTTGAGTCACTGCTAGTCTATTCTGAGCATCCATCACCTTGTTCCAGTCCAGGGCAGTGTACTGCCCTAAGAAACTCTGTAAATGACTTTGCAGTAAGAAGCTTCAATTCCCAACCTCTGCCACAGGCCTGCTTCTGGCTAACAATGTCAACTGTCTGACTGACGCCCTAATGACCATGGCATGTCTAGCCAATGCACCATTGAAAACCTTCCTTCTTCCAACTTTCTAAAGTCCAAATGGTTCAGAGCAAGTATGAAGCAGGTGAAATTTAACACCTGTCAATGTGAAAAAATACCATTACATGCAACCTTGTTGTCCAGAGTTCTACTGTCCTTGGGGAATAAGCAGCAATATCCAGGCTCTTATTATCACTTCTCTAAAAACTACAAACAGGCTGGGCTGTGGTGGCTACAGTGTATTACGCGCGGGGGGGGGGGGGGGGGGGGGGG
>JADRCC010158141.1:0-10182 GCA_019843855.1 Hylomyscus alleni
TTTTTTTTTTTTTTTGTGTGTGTATGTGTTTGGATTACCTCACTCAGGACGATATTTTCTAGTTCCATCCATTTGCCTATCAATTTCATGAATTCATTGTTTTTAATGGCTGAGTTGTGTAAATGTACCACATTTACATTTAATTTACATTACATTTAATGGCTCCATTGTGTAAATGTACCACATTTTCTGTATCCATTCCTCTGCTAAGGGACATCTGTCAACCCATTCTTCTTAATGTGATCACCAAAATGATATCATGACTGTGAGCAAGAAATGTCACTAACTCTATGTGATAGTAACTGATTCACAGGACAATCAGAATCCTAGAGTGCCTGTTGTCTTAAGTAGTGCTAAATAGATGAGTCTTAAGAGCTCAGGGAGAAAACGAATTAGAAAGTGAAAGAAGCATACAGGCTTTGTCAAACACTGAGAACTTTCTCAGCTCTTTTCTAGACTAGAAAATGTTTTTTTCAGTGAATGACTTCTTCTCAGTAATCCAATGAAAGAGACATGCTGAAAATGTCATAAAAAATGTAAAGAATAATTTCTGAGTTTCCCAGGAGAACCTTCAAGTTTATTCTAATGGTCTTCAAAGATGTAGTAAAAGGTTGAGGCCACTTGTATGCCCCTGTCAGAAAACTAAACTTGTATACGTAATTAGAAAATGTTCTCTTATTACAAGGACAAAACTAGCTTCCAGATGACTGTCTTGAGCCTACTGAGAAGATAATCTCGGAAGAGCTAAGTAAAATGATTATAAATTTTAGAAAGAAGTACTTAATATTTAGGGATTCCAGGAAGCTAAAGATTTGGTCCAGAACAGGTCAATGGAATATCCACAAGTGTGTAGTAGTGGCCTTCCACATTTTTAATACTTTTTAATGGTTTCAGAAACCCATACTCAAGCCAGAAAAACGAGAGACTTAAATGTTTCTGACCCAATACTAATATTATAACTGGACCTCCATTCTGGCGTGAGAAGTTTTGAGAGATAGGAGAGACCCTGAGAAAATTTGGAGACATGCTTGACACTACTGTCAAAACCGAGACATGTTCTAGAGCCATGTCCAGAAGCTTCTTCCATGTCTAATAAAGACTGTGAAAATTTTTCATTATGTATTTGAAGTTTGTGGTCATTGATCTTACGTTGTATGACAAAACTTTTCCTGGGGTGACACTACATACATGCCTACACACTGCAGAAAAGAAATTTACCTCAGACCAAGGTATACCATCAAAGTATAAGTCAATGAACTAATAGGTTATTTATAGCATTGTAGGTGAGGGGATACTCACAGGAGCAGAAATGACTTAAAAACAACCCACCCTAGCATATGTGACAGTTCACAAACTCTAGGAACCTGGAGTACAGGGTACAGGCTACCGGCAGCTCAACAACTTAGGTAGTGTCCTTTCCAAGGAATTCACTGGTCTAAATCTCTTCCAGGCAGCTGGTCTAGTCTCAGAGTCTTGGTAGCTTGGCTTACCTGAGAGAGGCTGTCAATGGCTTTTATTGTTTATTCTGGGAGAGAGGAGCCTCTCTGAATGTGATCAGTTTCAGGACTTCTTGAAGCTGTTTAAATTGCTTACCTTATGGCTTCAGAAGCTTCCCATATGATGGAATATGCCAGTCTCACAGGAAACTGCTACAAAACAGTTCTAAACAACAACAGCATGGTTCTATATTACTTATTATATCTAGTCTATATTCTAAAAGTACCCAGAACATACATTCTTTGTGGTATTGATGTGTATTGGTACCTTAGTTATTTATTTATGCATTGATATTCTTAATTAAGTTTTACTTTTTAAGAGTTTTATTTGTGACAGGGTCTCATCCTGTAGCCCAGGCTAGCTAAGAAGTCAGTAGGTGTCACTGGTTGGTCTTGAACTCTCAGCAATCCTCTTGACACAACTTCGCTAGTTCTGGTATTATAAGCAGTAGTCATCATACCCGGCTTTAATGGATGATTTACTTAGCTCCGATTCTTACATTTTTGGATGGCATGGATCACACATTTATTGTTATTTAACAAATGTAAAATAAGTGTTTTAGGTACTGGAGATATAAGTCAATGGTAGCTCATTTACCTGATATGCTTGAAGACCAATGTTCAGTTCTCAGTATTGAAAAAAAAACATTCTGGTATTTGGCAAAACATTGAAAATATGTGCTCCACAATGTCCTATCAAAGTACAGTTGAGATAAGAATTTTCTTGGAAATTTGGAATAATTCAGAAAGGGAGGTGACCTCCTCCCCCTTGAATTGGAACAGAACATACCTAGATACCAAATTCTCTGCACAAACAAGATTTATTACAATAGAGGGTCAAGCAGAAGTGCTGGAGGAGGTTGCAAAGGAAGAAATAGCAGCAGCAAGCAAGAAAATCAATATAAGTAACAGAAGATGTTTCTCTAGGAATGGGTTTTTAAGGGGAAAGGGGGATGGTCTATGCTAGGGTGAGCTGGTAAATCCTAATTGGGTATATTAGCCAAATAACCAATTCTGATTGTTGCAACTTGGTGTTTTGTTTCACTAACGAATCAGTGGACAAATAAAGGAATAGACCCTGGTGGCTAGCTTTAGAAAGGTAATATAACAGTTTAGTAAGATAGAGGAAATGAGGAAGAAAAGTAAGGCAAAACCAATCTGCAATGTTTGACGTGCTCAAGTCTGCTAGAGCCCCTTCAAATGCTACATTAAAAATAGCTGTGAATGGAGAAACAGAAATGTATAGAGAGGACAAGTCCTTTTGTAGGTGGGAGACGATACTGGTCCTGAACTTAGAGTCTTACTCATGCTATGAAAACACCCTACCACTGAGCTATATCTCTAGTTCAATTTTAACTAATTTTTAAAAATAGTTAAATTTTTGAAGTCATTTATATCATTAAGTTGTCCAGAATAGTCTTCAACTTTTAATCCTTCTCCTTCAGCCTCCAGAGTAGCTGAGATGATAAACATGCATTACCAGGCCCACTTGACATGGTCAGTTAATGATTTACCTTATTCCATTTAGTGTTTCTCTTTGTAAATTAAAATATATGTAAGTACCTGAACTCATTGGACTTATTCCACAATGTAGAATAAATTAATGTGTAATGATCTCGATCTCTTGATCACTGGATCATATTGTCCCCAGATTAACCAAACATTTGTTCTTTAGAATAACTCTGAATTGTATTCAACTCTGGAGAACACTTCCATATACATGCATATACACACACATATGCATACACATAAAACAACAGCATTAGCACCATCAATAGCAAATCCCTTAATCAGTAAGTGCTGGCTATTCCTTTCTTGAGTAGCATCTCCTCTGTTTACAATTCTTTTGCTTTGGGGTTAGAACATGTGGTCAGGTTCACAAGGCTAGTTAATAGCAGCAGTAAGCCTAGCTTCCCAATGTGAATTCCTTCTTAGTCAACACAATTCATTGCAAATACTCTGCACCTGACACAAAGCTTGCATCACTTAATTCACATTTCTTTACAATATTCTCCGGTACAGCTACTCCTTTATGGAACATCCGGGGTCCTATGGAGAATTGGCAGTATTACTAAAAGCCATCAAGTTCTTACTTAATCTTAGGTCTAATCTGTTTAAAAGATTCTGAATAATTCTACTCATAAACTATTGAATTATAGTACAGAGACAAAGGAATTAAAAATATTACCATAAATGCAACTTTCAATAAAAGAGAAAAAAGATGATACCCAATGCCAGTAGCAAAGCCACATAGCAATATCAAGAAATTGCAAATTTAGGAATCACGCAAGCATCCTACACAGATATTTTCCACTGCTGACGTAAATCCATTAAAACAGAATACTATCAAACTTAAACTAATTGGTTTAAAGGAGAATGCATTGCCATTACTTTTCTCTGATACCTCAGTATCTGTGGCTTAGAGTGTGACACTTTACCTGGAGTTAGATCCACCTTACATTAAGCCCAGAGTGCCAGCAGGCAACTTTACTGTGAGAACAGTATTCAAGAGGTTTCATGGATACCTCGTTCTCCAAGAAATCTCCAAAACAAGAAGAAAAAGAACTCCATGTATGAATGCTAAAAATATATCATTGCACCTTAAAAATTATGGCCTCATTCAGCAATCCATCTAAACCTGCACTCAACCCTCAAATGCCTTAGGCAGGACATTCAAACTAGGCATCTCCCTTGAGCTGAAACAGAACATTGGCCTAAGGTAGTAATTACAGTTCAGCAGGACTATGATCCTGAGGTTGTTAGATACCCAGTAAGAAAGCTAAAGGAATACTATTTGGGGAAGATGAAAAGCAGGGTCCCTTACAATATTGACTCTACTATCAGCTCTCCTAAGAAACAAACATCCCTAGACTCATTTGGCTTACCCAACAGGAGAACAGAGGAAAAGCAATCCTATCTGGAAAGAACTTACACCAGGAGCAATAAGGAGCACATGGCCAGGCCCTGTTCTTAACTATGAGAGAACACAAGGGGAGCTATGAAGCTGAGATATGTCCTTAGCTTTTTTCTGTATGATATCTGGGAATAATGAGCAAGACATAAGAGAGTGAATTTGAATCTTCACCTAAAAAAAAAATCACAAGGTGTCAAGGTGAGAAGATCCACCAGCACTCATCATAGGACACCCGTGAAAGAGTGGTATACCGAAAACATCTGTTCTAAGAGAGTCACACAATAAAATCAAATGAATCTGGGAAATGAACATATAGGTAAGAGAGAGTTGGGGAACAGTAACCAGAATGCATTATATATGTGCATGAAATTGTGAAAGAACTAACTTGCTTTTTTATAAAAGGAAAGAAATAAAATGAAAAAAAAAAAAAAACCTCAGCATTATGTCTTTATCTGTGAGAGCTGAGACATGAGTCTCAACTGAGGCCTTGCTTCCTCTCATGTCACTTGACCTTCATGTGGTTTCTGAAGAACTGGCATGGGGGCCATCTCAAGAGCTGTTGCCTATCTATGAAATATGTTGTATAGATTTAGTGGGAGAAGAAGCACTTAGCCTCACAGAAACCTGAAGTGGGGGAGAAACCCAGGGGGACCCCATTTGCTCAGATGAGAAAGGGATGGGAGAATGGAGTGACTGGTAGGAGAAAATCAGCAGGATATAAAGTGAATAAGTAAAATAATTAAATTAAATTAAATTATAAGAAAAAAGAATGTGTAGATGGGCTCAGAGAAGTAGAAGAAGAAATTGCAGGATCCCCAGAATCTACTCTGTTGAGCCAGCACATAGAGTATGAGATATTCCCTTTTTCTGCCTTGAAGGTCCTAGAAAGGCATATAATGAGATGTAATGTGCAGGGCCTCAATTCTGCAAGAGAGGGCTCTAAGTGAGAATGAGAGGGACTGCCCCCGAACAGGTCTCAGAGTCCTGTTCTCTGGCCTGAGAAACTCCAGCTGTACATCTATTCATGTCAGGCTTGATTGGATTGCACGCTTTGTGACCTAGAAAGGAGTGGGCTTCCTGTGAAGGCTGGAGGGCTTCAAGAAGTACAGTGGGTCCACTAGACCACTGTAGAAAGTAGGTGGACTTCAGATGACTTAACTCTATTTTCATCTCTGGGAGGCCAGAGAGAAAGCTATAAAGCTTTATGTCTTATCTAGAATCTAAGGATTGAGAAATAGGAGGGCAATGTTTGCTGCTGGCACATTTGAGTCAATAAGAAGGGAGGACCCTAGGATATGTAGAAACTGTTCCTCACTGGGATATACCGGACAACATTGCAATCTTGTTATTCTCCTATCTCTATGAAAGCAGAAGTGTTTATCTAAAGCTGAGATGAAAGCCCCAAGGGGGGAGAGAGATCCAATATAGGGTGACATACAAAATGAGGGGTTTCAGGAGGATTTAAGGAGTGGAAGGATGCATAGTGGGGAAAGTGGAGCCATAGGCTTACACAAGGAGCATTGTGTGTCATGGACTGAGGAAAGTGTGAAAGTTAAGGAGGCTCTGTCGCTTACCGGAGTACAGGGAAGAATTTCAGGTTGCCTTCCAAATTGAACTGACAGTGGGGTTCCTTAGCAACCTGGACCTGCTGTCAATCTTCAGAGCCAGCCCCTCACCGGATGTGATCTATTGTCTCTTCCTGTAGGAAGGGGATAAACTGGGTTGTTGACGCCCTTGGCGGAGATACTGCGTGCTCTCCCATAGAACAGCTGCTGGCAAGTCCAAAAGGAGTCTTCGGTCAAGGTAAGGAGCCAGAATTTATACTAAGAAGAGCATACTCTTCTGATAATCAATGGGGCTGCATTCAATTCCATCCCTAGGTCACTGGGCTTGTTCTGAGAAAGTCGTGGGTTGTGACATATCTCAGAAGGTCTCAGAACAGGGAGGGGACGTTGATCTTAGTACGGAGCCCTGAAGATGGTGTGGTGATGTCCACAATTAAAGTCAAACTTTAAACCATGAGTGATAAGGAATACTCATTCTAAACAACTCTGCTTCCACACTCTGCCACCTTTGCACTGGGCTCTAGAAAGCCCTGTACAGATGAGGCAAGTAAACATGGAACAGACTGACTAAATCCTCAGAAGTTCGGGGGTCAAACTGCTCCCTCACTCCCTAAAAAAAGAACAAAGGAAACAAAACCCAAACAACAGTCAAAAGGAAATGTTTTTGTTTTTGTTTTTAAACAGAAGAAGTAAACTAAAAAGACCCAAGAAATTTGTATTTAGACAACCTAGGGGAGCATGTGGGAGGGATGCAGAGGCAGGAGAAAATAATCTGAAAAGCAAGGCCACCCTGAGTTGTGTAGTGATACAATGTTTAAAGTACAAGATACAGAACAAAGAAAACAAATGATTTAATTCTATATTTAAGAACCACAAGCAGTTTTAGATATGAGCGGTTCATGAGAAACAACAGTCTCTGTAAAAAAAGAAACAGGGCAAAGAGAAGATAATAGCAGAAGAATATGATCAAAGTGCCCCATATATATGTGTGTAAATTATCATGATGAAACAAAGTATTTAGTATAGTCAAAATATGCAAAGAAGAAAAGTATTAAGAATGTTTAATGACAAAAATATAAAAACAGAGCCTACAGTCAAGTCCACGGAGTGCTATGGTGGGGTGGTAAGGAAGATGGGCATACGAAATAACATTAGAAATGGAAAGTGGGTTTTGGAATTTCAAGGAATTGAAAGGAAAGGGATTATATCTGAAGTGCCGAAAAGAATGACAGAGTTTATGGAAAGACGGCACCAATGACTTGAAGGAAAAAAAAAAAAAAGAATGTTTAAGCATAGAAGTATGTTACATGGACTGGAAACAAAAATGAAATGTTGAAAGCAGTGTAGACTTTTTCAGTCTCTTGAGGGATGTGACAGAGTAAAGTGCTATCTCATTTCCTTGAGAGATGAATTTGGGACATTGACCTATGGTGGGTCACCATTTTCAGAAAGAAGAGACCCATTTAGAGCCCTAGATCTATTGAAAGCTATGAACATGCTAGCATTATTAGCAATAATCACCATTCTGAGGACATGCTCACCTTTAGAGAGCAAAGAGAAGAGCTCAAAGGGTCAATACCCTCAGTCTAAAAGTTTAGAATAGGGTGGTACCAAATTTACAGGGAGCCTAGGTAAGGAACCTGAAGGAAGATTGAAGACCCCAAAGCACCCAAGACAGAAAGGGCTTTGTAAAATTCTTTGCACTCTGTGTACCCAGTTAGTGCAGTGGAACTGAAACTCCCTGAAGCAGTCTCCCTCCCTCCGGGCTAGAAGGAACCTTTCAGCTGTCAAATGTGAGCTGCAGAGAGGAGTGGCCCAGAAGTAAAAAAGGAGTTGATATAATCCTAGAAGTGAGGGGTGCTCCTCAAACACTAGAAGACAAGTGCCTTGCTGATCCTCTGCAGTACCTGGAACCCTGTGGGTTTGGGGAAAGTTAAAGGAATATTGATAAAAGGCAATATATTTAAAACACAATTAAGGTACTCATATTCTCTCATTCTCTCTGTCTAGGTATCCAAGTCACCTGCTCTGTTGTCTGTTCCTGCCTGCTGTCACTGACCATATCCATCATGCCCAGGGGACAGAAGAGTAAGGCCCGGGCTCGTGAGAAACGCAGCCAGACCAAAACTGAGTTTCAGGAGCTTGAGGATACTCAGACCATGGCACCAGAGAAACAAGAGTCATCCTCTTCCTCTGTTCAGGCTTCTGGAGATGCTGTGCCAAGTACCTCTTCTGAAAGCCTTGCCAAGTTTTTTCAAGGAATGTCTTGCACCACCACTTTTAGTATTTGCATTGCCTGCAGAAGGACTGATACAAGTGCCAAGAGCAGACGGAACAAAAATGTGAGTTGCTCCACGGCCCAGCAGTCCAAGAAGAGCCCACAGCAAGATCTTCTAACAAGGAAGGCCGGGATGCTGATGGAGTACATGCTCAGCAAGTACAAACAGAAAGAGCCCCTGCTGAGGGAAGAAATGCTGAATGTTGTCACCAAAAGTTTCAAGGAGCAGTTCCCAGAGATCCTTAAGAAAGCTTCCAACCGCATGGATCTGGTTTTTGGCCTTGAGATGAAAGAAATCCAACCCAGGGGTCAATCCTATGAGCTTGTCAGTAAGCTAGATTTCCAGGATGATGGAAGTGAGAGCAATGAGATGGGTGTTCCCAATAGGGGCATTCTGATCCCTCTCCTGAGTGTGATCTACTTAAATGGTTACTGTGCCCCAGAGAAGAAGATCTGGAAGTTCCTGAATACGTTAGGAGTCTATGATGGGGTCCCACACCTCATCTTTGGGGATATCAGGAAGCTCATCACTGAAGATCTAGTGCAGGAAAAGTACCTAGAATACTGTCAGGTTCCTGAGAGTGATCCTCCACGCTATCAGTTCCTATGGGGTCCAAAAGCCTATACTGAATCCAGCCAGGTAAAGGTGATGGAATTTTTGGCCCAAATCAATGAAACTGGCTCCTCTACCTATCCATTCAATCATGAAGAATCTTTGAAGGAAAAAGATAGAGCCCAAGCTGAAGGTGCAGCCTAGGGAAGCACTAAGTCCAAGGCCAAGAGACATTCTTAAGCCAAGTCCAGCCTCCCTATACTTGTTAGTGAAGTCTAAAGTAGTCTCTACTACGTGATTGAAAGAGCCGGCTAATCTTCATTTTTGTGATGCTCAAATTAGTTGTTGATAAAACTGTTTAGTATCTTTTATCATAGTGTTTACTTGAAGTCAGAAGTTACATAGAAATAATACAATAAATTGTGCCTTCATTGCTATTTACCAAGTTGAGGGCTGAAAGTTTGTT
The DNA here is from genome assembly GCA_019843855.1 of Hylomyscus alleni. Classification (NCBI taxonomy): domain Eukaryota; kingdom Metazoa; phylum Chordata; class Mammalia; order Rodentia; family Muridae; genus Hylomyscus; species Hylomyscus alleni. The sequence goes on from JADRCC010158141.1 coordinate 9,273, forward strand.
TTGATGTGAAATATTATTTGAAATTTCATAATTAACTTTGGAAATGTACCGTAAGGCAACATGGGATTAGAATATAAATGTGCTTGAGAGTAGAAGAGAAAAGAAGCTAGAGAAAAAGTAATAGACTTTCAGTTCATGTGTTGTAGTACCCCATATTTTCTTTCTTTTCAAACTTGTAAGAGACAAATACTTGCTTTGTTTATGCTATTAAAGGATATATAAGAAACAAAATCACTGTAAATTGCATTTCTTGTTTAAAGTTTGTCTTTTATCAAAACACTTAACTGAACATCTGTTCTTGGGTAGTCTTCCTGAAAATGTTTAGCAAAATAATACCTAACAGCTACCTATGCGATGATAGATTCTAGAAGATGCTTTTGTTATGGGTGTGGGTCAAATGTGGTCTACTTCCTAAAGAAATGGGAATGTGTGTGTGATCAAAACACATTTTCCATTTCCCCTTTCCTTGTGACAGAATGCTTTTGTTGTTTTCATTCTCTGTTTGGGGCCCCCAGAACTATATATTTTATGACATCTCTTAGGTTGAACATGGCAAAAGAATTCCCATAGATAGTAGCAATGAAATACTTCAAAATGCTCACATTAGTGAACACCAGTCTTTGATCAGTCAATACAGGATGAGTCAGATACCAAAGCCATGCATTCCATATGAATCTTTTTGGTCCTTCCAAAAAGGACTACTAGATTCATTTCTTCTTAGTGGAAAGTTCGAGAGTTACAGAATCTCCAAATATTCCTGAGTTCACAGGGATACTAAGTAACAGGGTTGATACTGGACACCTGATCTAGAGCCCACAGTACTTCACTCTTAAGCTGAAAACCAAAAGTGAGGCTGTTATTTTGATCCTCCAACACACATCTTGGTGAACATAAAAAAAAAAAAAAAAAA
>JADRCC010158142.1:0-11130 GCA_019843855.1 Hylomyscus alleni
TTTTTTTTTTTTTTTGGTTTTTCGAGACAGGGTTTTTCTGTGTAGCCCTTGGCTGTCCTGGAACTGACTCTGTAGACCAGGCTGGCCTCGAACTCAGAAATCTGCCTGCCTCTGCCTCCCAAATGCTGGCATTAAAGGCATGCGCCACCACCGCCCGGTGGAACTGTGACTCTTTTTTGCTTTATAAATATATGGAGATAAATAATTGTTAACTTCATAACTGGAGCCTATGAAGAAAAGTATGAGTATATATGCTTGTGTCTTAAAATTGGAATTATTTATTTATTTATTTATTTATTTATTTTTGATTTTTGAGACAGAGTTTCTCTGTATAGCCCTGGCTGTCCTGGAACTCACTCTGTAAACCAGGCTGCCCTCAAACTCAGAAATCCGCCTGCCTCTGCCTCCCAGGTGCTGGGATCAAAGGCGTGCGCCACCACCGCCAGGCAAAATTGGATATTTTTATTCAAGAGAAGTCATCTCACGTTACACAACAGTATAATAAAATTCTAAGTGTGGTTTGTCGTTAGGACCCTTAGCTTTGTAAAATGCCAGTGCATTTTCTACTGAAGGCCAGATTTTTTTCTTTTTTGAAATTTGGAATTCACTGGATACATTCATATATATTTATGTTAAGGTGACTAGAAACACAGTCATTCATAGGTGTCAGAGGTCTCTTGAGACCTGGTGTGATTGACTGCTTAGCCTAGTAATCCTCACATCTGGTGGGACGGATGACTGGTTACTAGCATGCTAATGTCTTTTAGCCACTTGCTTGTTTTTGAATTGCTTTTTGTATTTTTTCTTCTATTTTAGCAGTGGTTTGAATATATTTAATTGTAAAAACTTATTGTCACCTATGCTGTTTTATCTTTTTAACTAATGTGGTACCTGTTGTCTTTAGTGTTTTTATAAAGGGAAATTAGTCGTTTTAAGTCTAGTTATAATCTTTCAGAGATGACATTGAGAGGAGGAGCCACTGGCTTTACAACTTTTCCTAGGTGGTCCTTACCTCAGATGGTAGCCTGTTGTAGTGTTGGCATCATTTATAATACTCTCCTGCCACAGACTTGGTAGGAATGCCATATAGAGTATTTAACCCTAGTTCAGTGTGGCTCATTGTAGATGCCTGGTCAATGAAGTCATCGTAAGAAGTTCTTTACCCAGTGCATACTGAGCCAGGATACATGGAGGTTGGGAGTGACTTCCTCCTCTCATTTACAGAAAGAAGTGTTGGGTTAGAGAACGTTGTGAGTTCTCATCATGCTGGTTCTAAGTTGCCTGGAGCCCAGTTGAAGGAGGGCAGCTCCCCTGAGAGGACGTGCTTGTTCATCATGCTCTTGTTTCACTAGAGCCGACTGTGAGAGCGGAGCTGATGGAACAGGTGCCACACATTGCACTGTTTTGTCAAGAGAACCGGCCCTCGATACCATATGCTTTTTCCAAGTACTTACTACCAATTGTGGTTAGATACCTTGCAGACCAGAATAACCAGGTAAGAGTTGCATTTACTAGTTCTTAAAGGACTTTTATATAGCATAGTACATGTAGAATGGCCCAACCCAAGTGATATAAAATGAATGTTTTTCGGGTCTAACTTCATTACTGTATTTTCCAGAAGTAACTTCTTATCTGAGATTAAGGTGTGCTGAGAGTCTAACAAATTTATTAGAGCCCTTGATCCGTTATAAAGGATACCCGCTTACCAGTCTTTCCGGTACCCTCAGTGACACTCTGTAAGAACTGAAGGGAGTGCTCACAAGTACCTGCTAGGTTTTGCAAGTTATAGGTTCCTACATTAGTAGAAGTGTTCCTATCTGCAAAAATGATGTTGTAGAGAATTTGATTTTTCGAAACAGAGCTTTCTCTGTGTAGCCCTGGCTGTCCTGGAACTCACTAGACCACTCTGGCCTCAGATTCAGAGACTCACCCACCTCTGCCTCCCAAGCCTTAGGATTAAAGGCGTGCGCTGCCGCCACCTGGTGATTGTAGAATTTTATCTATTTGTACTTTTTTATCCTGTGGTATTTTTCTTGGTAGGTGAGGAAAACCAGCCAGGCAGCTTTGCTGGCTCTGCTGGAGCAGGAGCTGATTGGGCGATTTGACGTGGAGACCAAGGTGTGCCCTGTCCTCATAGACCTGACTGCCCCAGACAGCAATGACGACGTGAAGACAGAGGCTGTGGCTGTACGTCTCTTACCTCCATTGGGCACCCGACTGTGAGCTTTGAGAATGTGCTGATAGGTGTTGTCACTCCCACCCTTGGTTCCTGAGCTGAGACAGAGGATAGAAAAGAACTAACTAAACCTGACTGGATGCGAAGCATTTGCTCTTTATACCCCTAACACTGACCTTTTGTTGATATAAAAAAAATAGTGACAGAAATTGCAAGCGATTCCAGGTCATCCATGAGAACAGCAATGATTCTCTAGTTTTCTGCCCCTTGAAAATTCCCTTTTCATTATTTCTTATATAGTAGATATCAATTAACAAAAATTTAGATTTTTTTCTCAACAGTTTTCATTGTTGTGAAACTCATAAAATTAGCCATTTAAAGTATAGTGCTCAGTGGTATTTAATACAATCACAACTGTCTTAGTTAGGGTTTTACTGCTGTGAACAGATACCATGACCAAGGCAAAACATGGCAGCATCCAGGCAGGCATGGTGCAGGAGGAGGTGAGCCTTCTATATCTTCTGAAGGCCGCTAGCAGAAGACTGGCTTCCAGGCAGCTAGGACTAGGGTCTTAAGGCCCACACCCACAGTGACACACTTACTCCAACAGGGCCACACCTCCCAACAGTGCCACTCCCTGGGCTGAGCAGATACCAACCATCGAAGCAACCTACAGTCACCACCCCACCTAGCTCCAAACAGTCACGTTTTCATTTCAGAAACTCTTCAATAAAAAAGTCAGTTTTGGTATAACTGTTGGTTATATTGAGGGGAGCCTAGCCTAAAACAGTTATAATATTCAGGATTGAAAGAAAGCTTATGATCGATCCCCGTATCTGGTTTATGTTGGTTTTAGGAAACCATTAATTCTTATATAGTGCCTAGATTAGACAGAGCTTCAGATTTCAGCTCTGCCTCTCTGAAGCACAAAGCTGTCCGTGGGATGTGGGAGCTGCTGGTATTACCCTGTCCAACGATGTAGGGATTGTGGGTAGGCATCGTTGAACCTGCAGATCCATCTAGGAAAGTTGCCAGCCTAACAGCCCTTGAGCCTGATGCACCTTGAAGGAATTTACTTATGTATTTGATGACACAGTTATGTTTTGTAGCTTTGAACAGAAAGATCTTTTTGTTGTATTTTAACGTTATAAATGATGCATTTTTAAAGTTCTCCAGTTCATCGTTAATTTGTAGAAATATAAGCCATTTTTATTCTGATATAAATACCTGCCACTTTCTTAAATATACTTAATGTGTTTTTTAGTAGATCCATTGGAGTTTTCTATGTAGGCAGTGATGTACATAGCTGAGAGTCTCTTTACCCTCTGCGTGTGTGTTTTTCTGGGAATAGATGTGTTTGGGAAACGCTGACAGGCAGGTGTCAGATTTCCTTCTGTAGTAAATATGGGATGGACTTGAGCTAGTTGCTAGGGAAGGAAACTCTTACTTTGTTATTTGTTAGCTGGAACAAATAGCGTTGGGACTGTGTCTACGCTAAGGCAGGCTTGGCTCCCCCATTCACAAGCTGATGTGGCTTCCATGGAGCTGATGTGGCTTCCCTGGAGCTTTTCCTCAGAGACACAGCTGTACTTAGCAGTTGTCCTCTTGGATACAGTCTCGCCTTTTGAACAGGCACTCGCTTTGTTGTTGCTGCTTCTGCTGGTGGGTGTTTTGAGATATGGCCCTGGCTGTTCAGGAACTTGATTGTAGACTAGGCTGGCCTTGAACTCATAGTCTATGTGCTTCTACTTCTCAAGTGCTAAGTTTAAAGATGGAATTTTCTTTTTACTCTTTTTCCTATTTTTTTCTTTCAAAGTTACTGGCAAAATGATTAAGTTATTAACTAATGATAGAAAAATCATTTTCCCCTAGATTTAGTACATTTGCTGGATATTGGTTAATATGTGTTTCTTTAAATTATTAAATTTAACTTGAAAGCCCTTCGATGTTTCCACTATGAACTCTTTCTCATTTGTTTCAGATCATGTGCAGGATGGCCCCCATGGTTGGGAAGGACATTACGGAGCGTCTCATCCTCCCTAGGTTTTGCGAGATGTGCTGTGATTGTCGAATGTTTCATGTCCGAAAGGTAAGTCTACATCTACTCTTGGTCTCCATGTTTAAGAATACATGGTGCTCTGGTATGTGGAATGTAAGGATTGTGTTTAAGGGACTCATTGACATGTTCGTGATGGTCCTGTTATAGGTCTGTGCTGCCAATTTTGGAGATATTTGCAGTGTAGTTGGCCAGCAAGCTACAGAAGAAATGTTGGTAAGTACTGAAGCATTAAAGAACAAGCAGTGCGGAGCATAGAGTATTAGCATGCCCCATGACTAAGCCAGAGTGATGCTTGTGAGTTTGAAGCTGCCAGTTGGCGCTTGAAATGTGTTCTGATAAGGATTGCTTGTGTAAGCACTAGAACAGTGTGAAAAACAGTGACACACTGTTAGCGTCCACTTGTACATAGTGGCTCAGTCTTAAACCTCACTAGAGCTCTTGCTGTACTAGAGTACAGCAAGTACTTTGGTGGCACTTCCATCTTGTAGCAGAGGAGTCAAGTTGTCATATGCCTAGAATGTCTGTCCATGCAAGGCAAGAGGAGCTCAGCTGTAAGCTCTTGGATGACATCCAGCTGTGTTTGTTGGTGCTTTGCCTTTCTAGAGTGAATTATAAATTGGGTGTGATTCAATAGAAGTTCTTGAGTTTCAGTATTCAGTACCTTTTGTATGTTTTAAGAATATCCACCATTAATCAAAAAAGGCAGGGAAGTGACTGGCCTCCTTGTGTGTCCCCCCCCCCCCCCAGCTGCCCCGGTTCTTCCAGCTGTGCTCCGATAACGTGTGGGGCGTCCGAAAGGCCTGCGCTGAGTGCTTCATGGCTGTCTCCTGTGCGACATGTCAAGAAATCCGACGGACAAAGCTATCAGCACTCTTTATTAACTTGATCAGTGATCCTTCACGTTGGGTAACACTGCTTTGTAAAAACATTTTGAGTCTAAAGTAAATTTTTTTTTTTTTTTTTCGAGACAAGGTTTCTCTGTGTAGCCTTGGCTGTCCTGGAATTCACTCTGTAGACCATGCTGGCCTCGAACTCAGAAATCTGCCTGCCTTTGCCTCCCAAGTGCTGGGATTAAAGGCGTGTGCCACCACCGCCGGGCTAGTAAATGATTTTTTTAAAAAAATTTTGTTTTAATATTTTATTTGTTTTATGTCTATGATGCTTGCATGCATGTATGTATGTATGTATGTATGTATGTATGTATGCCATATGCATATCGGGGGTGCATTGAAACCAGAAGAGGGTATTAGTCCCTGAAACAGGAATAGTGACAAGTTGTGAGTTACCATGTGGGTGCTGGGAACTGAACCCAGGGTTTTTGGAAGAGTGGTGTTTTTTTTTTTTTTTTGTTTTTTTCAGTTTTTTCAAGACAGGGTTTCTCTGTATAGCCCTGGCTGTTCTGGAATTCACTCTGTAGACCAGGCTGGCCTCGAACTCAGAGATCCACCTGCCTCTGCCTCCCAAGTGCTGGGATTAAAGGCCTGCACCACACTGCCTGGCTCATTTTTGTTTTTTTATATGTATTTTTACCATTTATTGAGGATGTATATCCTTCATCCTAGTACTCAGGAGGTGGAAAGGCAGGTGGTTGGAGGCCAGCCTGATCTGCAGAGTTAGTTCTTGCTTCTGAAGTGTACAGGAAGCCTCTGTAACAGCTTGTTCTGTCTCAGTGTTGGTTAGTGTGTGCCACTCCGCTCCTATTGTCTGAATAGCCAAGTCAAGTAAAGAAAGAAGCAGGTTTCTTTTCCAAGGCCTTTCTGTTATCCTGAACATACTTTGGCTTTTGTATATGCAGAATAAATATGTGTGCATTAAAATATGTATCCCTCTTTATGCTAATGTTTATATTGTCCTTTTTTTCTTGTTAGGTTCGCCAAGCAGCCTTCCAGTCTCTGGGACCATTCATCTCCACTTTTGCTAATCCGTCAAGCTCGGGCCAGTGCTTCAAAGATGAGAGCAAAATCTTGGAAGACTCCTCAGTAGAAGACAAAGACAGGTGTGATGGGAAACTTTGTAACAGCATTCCCACTCTATTACCACAGATAAGGTTTAGTCAGTGAATGCTTTATAGTTTCTTTTTAATCCATACAGTATCTCTTCAGTTAGTTACTTATTGAGACTTATGTGTAACACACAACTTGATGCTTCACACAGAGAATGGCAGATCTGACTTTCTGAGTATTTAATGAATTATTTGCCTAGGATACTATTGGTTCTTACACAATATATTAAAAGCTTTTGTCTTAAAAAACTACTTGAATGTTTGCTTCTGTATCTAGTCTACTCTGACTCTTTATTTTTCCTTATAGTCAATTTAACATGGATCTTGGATTCTCTGTACAAAGAGATCATTATAATCTTTCAGCTTGGAGAAGCATTTTTTTTTTAAAGAATGATTTATATTATTTATATGAGTACACTATCACTTGTCTTCAGGCACACCAGTAGAGGGTGTCGGATCCCATTACAGATGGTTGTGAGCCACCATATGGTTGCTGGGAATTGAACTCAGGACCTTTGGAAGAGCAGTCAGTGCTCTTAACCCCTGAGCCACCTCTCTAGCCCTGAGGGAAGCATTTTAATGATTAGCCCTAAATTAATATGCTAATAGAAGAACAACTTCAAGATAACCAAAGTTTAATAGAGGTTGAAACTCTGATTTTCAGATTTTTAGATTTAAAGAATTTCTGTTGACACTTAGTTCTTAGCATTTGTTCTTAGGAGTCACTGTAGCTGAGTGGAAAGCTCTGTGGGTCAGACAGTGGCGGGAAGGGTGTGTGAGCCTCTGCAGTTGTTGACACATAGTCCCTTGCCTGATGCTAACGACCGCTCTCTTCTGTAGGTCTTGGTACTGTGGTATTTGCTTTCTTGGTGTTTTGATTTGACAGTCCTTCCCTTCTCCTCTGCTGCCTTCTTTCACCTTCTTGCCTGTCCTCCTACTGTCCTGCCAAACACATCTGAGGTACTGGGTTTGTAAAGGAAGAGAATCTCTCTTAGGTCCGTTAGCAAGCACGGTCTGAGTTCTTTGAGAACAGTGCTAGGATTTGAAAGGACTGTGGGGGTGGGAATTTCGACTTCTCTGCATTTGTGAAGTCCGAGTACATTCTTTTTAAGGATTTATTTATTTACTTTATGTATATGAGTACCCTCGTTGTATATACACCTGCATGCCAGAAGAAGGAATCAGATCCCATTACAGATGGTTGTGAGCCACTATGTGGGTGCTGGGAATTGAACTCAGGACCTCTGGAAGAGCAGCCAGTACTTTTAACCACTGAGCCATCTCTCCAGCCCCACCACTTACATTTTTAATGATCAATTTAAGTGTACTGAAGTTGGCACATAACTTGATTTTAAATCTGAAAAGAGTCTAATAAGTGACTATGTAAATGTATAGGGAAGTATGTCAGACCGCATTTTCAGTAGAAGCAGATAGTGAGTGTTGCATTCTTTGTCACAAATGCAGATTCGGCTCCTGTAGTACAAAAGCACTGTTGGCACAGTGTGCACAGCCTTGCTGTGCTGTATACACAGTGAGATGTAATAGCAGTTGTAGGCTGTGGGTTCGGCTTTATGGAGCAACTACCAATAGTGTGGCTTCTTGTTTGACTTGCACTGTAATTTGAGATGTGTCTTGGTAGCAAGTCTGTATTATTTGTAGCACTGGACTATCTATAGTTGCCATTGAATTGTGTTAACAATTTAGTAAAAGAAAGAGAATTCCTGTGTAAGGAGGGATATAAAAAAGCTTTTTTATGTAAAAGTTTGGGCATATTTACACATTATACTTGTATTGCTGCCTTCAAAAATTATTTGACTGCCTTGCTTTAAACAGCAGTGGTGTAGTTTCCAGTCAGTGTGGGAACCCATTATGAACCTGGAATCTGGTGTCTGTTGTCAGGGTTGTCTCAGTTCTCTAGATTTCATACTTGTCAGTGTCAGACACGTAAGGCATTTTTGTTTTTATATTTTTATGATATGTTGTGTGGGTGTGTGATGTGTAAGTGTGGGTATGCATGCATGTTTTGTATGTGAATGTGAGAGTATCGCATGTGATATGTGCTGGTACCCATAGACACTAAAAGAGATGAGGTCTGCTAGCCTCCCAAGAACCAAGCATGAGCATTGAACTCTGCACAGCCGAGCCATCTCCTCAGCCCTCTGAGGAAAGTTTTGCTGCTAGGTTTCCACTCCTGCCGATTTTGTGTGTGGTGTTTCATCTGTTCTGAAACATTTACCATCACTTCCTATTCCTAGAAGGATTTATTGATTACAGACATCCTCCTGTCTCAGATCTGTCAGGCTATTAATGCTAGTTTGAGGATGCTGACCAAGGTTACTTATACAGTTAAAAGCATTGAAATTTGCTCAGTAAATTTATGCAAAGTTTAAAATAGTTAGCTCCAGGGCTGTAGCTCAGTGGTGGGACATTTGCCTAGAACTGCCCTGGATTGATTCCTGTCAGAGCAGAGGGACTTATGCAAAATGGACAGTCGTATTCCAGGCTGCTTGCTGGTCTGCATGTGCTTTGTTGGGCTCACCCTGCCTTTTTTGCTTACTGCTCTCAGGTGGGAAGGTTCCTTTCCTGTGTATTGTCTATTAACAAAATCCCTGTTGGACTCCACTGTCTCCATACCCACAGCTCCCAGGAGCAGGGCCTAACTGAGTAGCTTAGGATCCATACAGTGCCTGTGCTGTCTGCGCCTGCGTTAGCCTTGTCTTCTGAAATCATAGGTTGGCTTTCATCATGCTTAGAGAACAAGCATGTCCACTGCAGCCGCCTGGTCTGTCTCCTTGTTTATGCTGACACCTTCACTAGACCTGACTCACAGTGGGTGTGTACTTTAGATTATCATTCTTTGGAAAGTTCATACTTTTATGCAGTAGGTCATCCCCTGAAGCTCTTCAGAGTGGCCTCACCTGCCTTCCTCCCAACTTGTGTTGTTTGTTTTTCCTTCTTCTGAATATTTGAGACAGGGACTCTATGTAGCCTTGGCTGTCTTGGGATTAAAAGAATGTGCTACCACACCTGAATTTTTCCCTTTAATTAATAACCCCATAAATGAAAATCTTGACTGAATTATTCTAAGAATCTATAGGTTTGATCTTCCAAACCAAAGTATCTGAACAATAAGTTGATTGTTATTGCATCAATAATTTGGAAATATTTCACTAATGTCAAAGCTTCTTAATTACCTCATAGTGTAATTATAAATTTAGCCTGGAAGTAATGTCTTGTTGCTTGCCTTGTTCTGGCTTGATTATCTTTAACCAGATATTTTGTGAGTCATTTTGTACTTGAAGTAATTGTGCTAGGTTGCCAGGCTCCGTGGCCTCCGTTAAGGAAGTCTGAGGGTATTGGAGATTAACTTGTATGGGAATCAGAGGCTGAGACAAGATCCTGTGAAGTGAAGGCTGGTCTTGAACTTCTGATCTTCCTGCTCCTGCCTAGTACTGGGATTACAGGCTGGCCCAAGCTTACTCAGGGATCTTCTTGAAAAGAACTAGTCAGCTACTGCTGCTGCTCTTGCGTGCACTTGTTTAGATGTGACTCTTCCATCCAGAAGCAGACTCCGTGGCTCTCTCTGTTCAGAGCCACAGCTGTCCTGTACTGTAGCATTGAGATGCCATCAGCAATAAGCTACATGGGCTTGTCATGATGCAAGCAGCTCCAGGAGGAGATGGAGTGTAGGGAATTTATACTTTGGGCAAAGTCACACAAATACAGTATCTCTCAGAACCTAATACTAGGGCACACTTTCTCATTTCTTATACTTTTGTGTTTAAAAAACAAACATAGGGGCTGGAAAGATGACTCAGTGGTTAAGAGCACTGACTGCTCCTCCACAGAACCCAGGTTCAGTTCCCAGCACCCTCATGGAAGCTCACAACTGTCTGTAACTCCAGTTTCAGGGTATCCAACACCATTACACAGACACATATGCAGGCAAAACACCAATTTACCCAAAAATAAACCATTCCAAAAACAACTTAGTGTTTTCTTTCAGCATACTAATTGATTTACTTTTGCTAGAAAGGAAGAAATGGCTCCATTAGACTGTTGGGGCCAATGCTAAAATTAACACGAAGGTGAGCCCGTAGCCCAGTCCTTAAAGCAGTCTTTGTCCTCGGTGACAGTTACCTAGATTTTTGAGGGTGCCTAAGTGGCCACCTTAAATTTGTCAGATGATAAAGTAAGGTTTCACCTTGCCCCCCAGAATACCGAGTTAGTATAATTTTAAATTTATATGTAGAATGATTCTGGAAGATAAAGACTACCGCAGTTTCTCCTTCACCCAGACATTCCACACTGCTTTGCTGTGTTAGCTTGCCTATGTGGATTTTCTCCCTGACCCTTTGAGAAGTTTTTCTCAGATGTTAACTTTGTATTTTTCAAATGCAGAATTGGTGCACAGCCGTCCCCTGACAGCAGGAAATGATTCCGTGCTACGGCTAAGAGCACAGAGTGCTCCTCAACGCATACTTCCTACACACTGGGGAGAAACACTGGCTCCAAGAGCACTGGCCACAGCTGCTGTGGGAAGAGCTTCTCGGCTCAGTGAGTCAGGACCAGGCAGGGGTCTCCCCTAAGGTGGCTCCTCCCGTCTGACCCACACATGCACTGTGTGCATCTTATGTGTATAGTTGTGGAAGAGAAGCTCCAGGTACCAGATGCTTTTACTATATGCCATGTTTCAGAAGACATATCATATAAGATTTCAATTTGTAGCTTAAATTTTAAAAAGCACATGTTTTTAGAAATGCTTCTGAAAATGGTGAGCATTACAAGATGGAGTTCAGTGCTTTACAAGATGGAGTTCAGTGCTTTACAAGATGGAGTTCAGTGCTTTACAAGATGGAGTTCAGTGCTTTACAAGATGGAGTTCAGTGCTTT